>JAODAL010012042.1:0-97133 GCA_025379985.1 Phyllomedusa bahiana | reverse complement strand
GACCCCCCCTAAGCCTGGGCCTTTTTTGGGAGCAAGCCTTTTGTTTTCCCCCGGGCAAAATGTCATATGCCCCCTTTTTGCCTTTAAACGCACCCAGTAAAAGGCAAAATCTTAGGGTTTTTAAACCCACCAAAACATGTTAGTCACATGAAAAGGAAAAGGGGTTATTGAAATGGAGGCAAACACGGGCCCAAAAAAAGGCCCAAACCCCGACCCGGGGCCCCAACACTGTCACACCCTCTTTTCCCGCCCCCTCCTCCTCTGCCACCACCAAGCGTTCCTGGGGCTTTCCCCCATGCCCTCTCAGAGTCATGATCGGGGAATCACCCTCCGCTTCAGCCTCCCCCAAATTCGAACCCATTTACCCCCACACCCCCAGGCCCCATCCTACCCCTTTCCCCCTTCCGCCAGTTTGACGACCTGAAGCCTTGCAGCGGCCATTTATAGCCCCAGCCTTTGTCATCCGGGGTTTGGGGGGCAAAAGGGAACCATTTTTTAACCCAAAAATCCCAAAAGGGCCCAAAACCCCAAAAAATGTGGCGTTTGGCCAGGCTTTTGGCCTTTGGAAATGTTTTTTTTTCCCCGGCTAGTGGACACAGTTTGGGTTTCCAACTCTTGGGCCCTTCCCGGGCCCCCAATACCGATGCCGAGCAGGGTTTTCTTTGCCAGGAAAACCCGGGTCCGGGCCCTGGCCAGAAAAGTTTTTCATGGGAAAAATTTAAAAAGCGGCGTTTTGGGTTGCATCCTGGGGCCCGGAAATAGTCCTTTCTGCCCACCGAAACTGGAAACTAGTAAGGGGGGGCCAAGGGGCCAAACTTTTTCTCTTTTGGAAAAGCTCAGGGGGTGACCCGGCCCCATGTTCCTCGGGCGGGTGAGGGGTTTGGCCTTTTTTCTTCCCTCGAGGGGCCAACGCTCTAAAAAACCCGCAGGGTTGGGGAGGGCTTTTTTCCCCCAAAGGGTTCCTCTGGGTGGCATCAGGGTGCCAGGAAACCAGGCCGTGTTTGAAATTCATCGGGTTTTGGAGCCCGGTCCACAAAAGGCCCGGAGTGGGGACGGCTCTCCGCAATGAGACCAAAGCGCTGCGGGGGGGTGCCCAAGAACCTTGTCCCAGACAAGGGGGTTTTTGGGCTATAGGGGCGATATTTGCTGGCCCGGCCCAAAAAGGGATGGGGTGGGGCTGGGGGGCACATCCCTTGGCCTGGCACTTTTGGTCATAAAACCTTGTCTTTCCAGAAAAATTTTGGGGGAGCCTCCCCGGGCTGGGATGCCTGCTGAGGAAGGCCCCGAGGTCTGAGTCGGCCCTTTCCGCCGTTCGCCACCTGTTTCGCCCCGGCCCTGGCTGCGTTGCAGCGCCCCAGCTCCGGCCCATCCCCGTCAACCGTCTATTTTTTACGTGGAAAACACGCGGGAAACCCCCACCCCCCAAACATGCCCAGCGATTGTGGCACCCCGCGGAAATTTCGCAGAAAGGGAAGTGCCACAGGGCCCCTGAAAAAGCAGGGTTGGGGAAATGGGGGGGTGTTGAGCCCCCGGGAGAGTGGGGGGCGGTGAAAGGCTCTGACCACCTTTGCCTTTTTTGGAAAAGCCCCTGGCCCGGGTGCCGGGGACAATGCCCTTGCCCAGAAATGAGCTTTTTGGTAAACTTATTTCCCTGGAACGCCCGTTGGCCCACTCTGAAACACCAAACCCGGGTTTCCCGCCCACGACGGAGGAGGAGAGAACGGACACAATGCGGACAGGGGAGCCCATTCTCTCCGTCGAATCCAAAAAGGCCCGACAGTTTCCCCAATTTTATCGGCTTAAATTAGGCAGGGGTTTTTCCGGGGCCCCAGGGCTTGTGCAAGGCGGCACTAGCTCTCAGGGTGCATCATTTTGGCAATTCGGGGCTGTTTTTGAAGCTGGGGCGGGGGGAAGGGGCGGAGGAGGTATTCCTAGACATGGGGTTCCCAATCTTTTCCCTCCCCCTTTTGGAAAGAGGTTGGGGGCGAAATTTGGGGCCCGGAGGAGGAAGTTAGGAAAAATCATTTGCTAGTCCCCCTGACCCAGGGGCTTGGGAAACCCAAGGCCCCAATCTCAAACATGAGTGTTTTGGATGCCCCATTTTCCCCCAACATATCCTCCCCATTAAAGGGCCCAAATCAAAATGAATCAAAAAGTTACGGGTTTGGCCCCAAACCCCCTGGACCCCAGGTACAAAACAAAACTCAGCACTTTTTTTTCCACCCCCCCAAAAAAAAAAGGTTAAAATGCGGAAGGAAATTTGGGAAGACTTGTGATTGTTTCAACGGGGCCATTTTTAATTTTTTGCTTCATTTTTCCTAAAAATGCCACGTGGAAAAAATTTCAAAAGAGGGTGACAGCAGTATGGGGCCAAATGGGCCGGGTTGCGGGCAGCACCCAGGCGGGGAAGGTGGCAGAACCCTAATGGGGCCTTGGCCCAATCTTTATTTACCACCTCCCCAAACGCATGCAATGGGGGGGAAAACACTCCAACACACGAGACCATTTTTAAGATAAATGGGTGCAAAAATCTGCGTCTCAACACCGATTTTATTTGTATGTGTTCCGGCCCCCAATAGACTTTGGGTACCCAAAAATTGGACAAAAGGCCCAAGTTTCCCTCGTCACGCCATAGAGGGGGTTGTCCTGCCCACACCCAGCGTCAAATCTGGGGGGGGGACCTTCAGCACGCGGGAAAGGGAGTAAATTACGCAAACACCCCGGTTTTTCCACAGATAATGGGGATCTTTTTGACTTCATCAAGATGAATAAGCAGGGATCCCCTGATGATGTCGGGCCCCAAAAAATTTGGGCCAAAGGTCACCGATTATTCCCGGGTTCAAAAAACCCCGAAATTTCCCCTTTTCCAAAAAGGAAATTTTCCTTTCAAAAGGTTTTAATTCAGGGTGCTTTGGAACAGAAATTTGGTGCTTTAAAAAAAGTGGCTTTCTTTTTTCCATCACTTTTTTTAAAAAGGGGTTGAGAAGAAAAATTTTTAAAAAAATTTTTTTTTGGGTCTTGTTCCCTGTGGAATACAGCTATAATCAGGGTGCTTTGGAACAGAAAGGGTGCCTTCAAAATCGCTTTTTTCCCTCACAATTTAACAGGGGCTGAAAAAGTTTTTTTTTTAATATTTTTTTGGGGTCATGTTGCTGTGGATACAGCAATAATCAATGGCCCTTTTTTTGGAACAAAAAAATGTGGGGCTTTTTGGAAGTGGCATTTCTCCCCCCCAAATTTTTTTTAAAAAGTGGCTGAGAAGTCATTTTTTAAAATTTTTTTGGGGGGTAAAGCTGCTTTGAAATGCAGCAACACTAGGGTTCCCTATTCAAAAAAATTTTTGTTTCTAACAAAACATTTTTTTCTTCACAATTGTCAAAATGGCTCAAGGGTCATGTTTAAATTTTTTTGGGGGGGGAAATTTTTGCTGGACATCGGGTTTAAAACAAACAGCCTATTATAAAAAAAATTTTTTTTTTCTAACAGACTTTTGTTTTTTCCCAAAATTGTCAAAATGGTTTTAAAGGGGTCATTTTTTTGAATTTTTGGGGGGGCATTTAGCTGTGAAAATGCAGTTTATACTACAGGTCCTTTTATAAAAAAATGTTGTTTCTAACAGACTTTTTGTTTTTAAACAATTGTCAAAAGTGGCTCAAGGGTCCATGTTTGATTTTTTGGGGGCATTTTGGGGGTGAAAATGAAAGCTATACAAACGGGGCCCATTATAAAAAAAATGTTGTTTCAAACAGACATTTGTTTTTTCACAATTGTCAAAAGTGGCTAATGGGCCATTTTTTTTAAATTTTTTGGGGGGAAATTTTGCTGTAAATTTGGAAAGTTTAGCCCAAACGGGTCCTTTTTGAAAAAAATGTTTTTTCCCTAACAGACTTTTGGGTTTTTTTAAACAATTGCCCAAAAAATGGCTCAAGGGTGATGGTCCCTGTCAGAAACGGGAATAGGTGGGAAAACGGGTTAAATTTTGGACACATATTGAAAAATGATTTGGGTTTTTGCAAGATTTTTAAAACTTTAGCTAAAACCCCCTGTATTGGAAAAACCCCATTAATAAATTTAAAAAGGGTTTTTTGGGCCCACCAAGGCCCAAAAGTACTGACCTCCGTTCATATGAAAATCAAGATTTTCAAAAAATCACGCTGATTTCATGAAGCGCAGTGGAAGAGGGGGGGGGAGGGGGAGTGAGGAAACCCCAAAAGGGAGCATCTCAAAACTTAATTTAACTAAAAAACCATTTACAACAGGGGGTTTTCAATACAGCAAAACACAGAGCCTTAAACGGCATTTCAGGAGAAACCCCTTACTGCTAGAAGCTTTGTTTTTTAAAACAAATCACGTACAAGAGACAAAACCCTGCACACAACAAAACACAGCCAGGCACAGAGCTGCAAAAGGGGGATCCTGTGACATTTCACATCAAATAACCCAAACAATAACTTGTAAAATTCTTATACAAAAAAAGAACACCTATTCAAAAACAGCAGTTTGAAAGCTTCTTCATAAAGTAAAAGCAGGGTTTCAAAATAACACTCCCGCTATTTTATTCGGGTAAAACAAAAGAAAAAAAATTTTGCCCCCCGGGTTGCCTTAAAAACCATTCATTCTGCCTGTAAACAAATAAAAAGTGATTCATGCAAGAAAGGGCCCTTTTTCCACTCCTGGGTCTGATTTGGGGGAAGGGCTTTTGTGGAAACCAAAGGGGGGGTTTGAGAATGCTGTAGCTCTCAGATTTTTTTCACTTTTTTTAATCACATAATTTAGAAAAGTGATTAAATACCCTTTTTTGGAGGCCCCAAACGTCAACATTACATGGTGGAAAAACCCCCCCTTTTAAAAAAGAGAAACAAAACAGGGTTTTGGGTTTCCTTTCCTATTTTAAAAATGTGTTTTCTAAAAAAACTACAAAAAAAAATTTGCATGTAAAAAATGGGCGGGAAAAAAAAATTTTCCTCTGAATTGTACAAGGGGGGTACGGGAAGCCCTTGACCAATTTAGGTTTTTCAAAGGACAGGGAGTTTTGGAGCACGGACAGAGAAAAAAAGAACAGAGACAATTTCCCCCACACGTTGATAAAATGAGAAAAAAATTTGCCAAAAAAAAGGGGCACGGGGTGGAAACGGGAGCGTTAACCCCCAGTTTTTCCCAAGTGAAGCCAATTGGTCCGCACTCAACGGAGGGGGCAAGCCTACCCAGGTCTTGACTGTGTACTGGGGAAAGGGTGGGGGTTCTACTCACACTTCCGCACTCTGTTTCACACGACTTTTTTTTTCGTTGCTGCATATAAAGGGCATTTTTACTGGTAAAAAAATGACGGCCCCACCCGGGGGCTCTCACGCACCCACTGTAATTTGGGCCTGGCACGGGACCCCCGTGTTAATAGATACAGTGCTACCCTGGGTTTCCCCCGCCCCCACTTAAGTCTGGCCCGGGCGCGGACCTCTGTTTTAAAAATGGCTAGGCGCACTGGCTCTTTCACTGTTGGGGGCAATCAGGAGAGTTTAAAAATTTTCTCTAAAAAAACAAAATTTTGAAAAAGGTGATTTCTTTGGGTAATAGTGTCAAAAAGGGGCCCGGGGGCTGGAACAAAATGCACAATTTGGGCTTAAAATTTTTGGGGCTGGGGGTCCTAGGGGTCCATCTTTGTCTCCAGGGGGGTCGTCCAATCACTGAGGGTTTGGAGGAAAAAATAAAAACCTTGAATTGATTGGTGAATCCTTTCAGAAGCCAGGGGTTTTTCCCACTAAGAAGTTTTTTTGGGGATGTTTAGGAAACATTTATTCTTGGGGGGGTGTGCGGAGAATTAAATCAAAGTGTAAAAAATACCTTTAAAAACTGCAGGGAGGTGTATTTTTTTGTTGTTATCACACTTAAAAAAAAAAAAAGCAAAATGAAAATAATTTAAAATATAAATAAAAACTTCCCTAAAAAAAATTTGTAAAAAAATGTCATTCCCAAAAAAATATACAAAAATGACAGTCACTGTACAAAATAGCAAGTGCCACTTTGTGATCTGTGGGCCCCAAACAGTTTGGGGGTCATGCTGGGTACAGGAAGGTATGTAAAATGTCCGTGAAACTAAATGGGGGTTGAAAGACTCCTTTTTGGGGCACTTTTTATTTGGGGGTCATGCGGGTTTGTTCTCATGCTGTGGCCCAGGAAGGATAGCTATGTCCAGTGAAAATAAATGGGGTTTTTAAAGACTCCTATTTCGGCACTTTTTAAAAAGTGGGGGTCATGCAGGTTTGGGGCTACGTGGCCCAGGACAGGTATAGTCAATGTCCGTAAAACAAAATGGTGGTTGAAAGACCCTTTTCCCAGCATTTTTAATCTGGGGGTCAGACGGGTTTTAATGGTCATCGCAGTACGGCAGTATAGTTAATGTCCAGTTCAAAAAAAATTGGTGGTTTTTGAAAATCCTTTTTTCCCGGGGATTTTTAATTTGGGGTTTTCAGAAAGGGGGTTTAAATGGGCATCTGCGGTCCAGGACGGTTGCTTTTCCATTTCAACAAAAAAAGTGGTCAAAGACTCCTTTTCCCACACTTTTTATCTGTGGGCAGGGGGTTTTAATGGCTACGGGTACAGGACAGATATAGTTAATGTCATTCAACTAAAAAAGTGGTGAAAGCCCTCCTTTTTCCGGCATTTTTTAAATTGGGTCATGGGGTTGGGGTCAGCGCGTTCCAGGACGGGATTTTCAATGTCCGTTCAAGAAAATGTGGTTAAAATCTTAAATCCCTTCTGGCACTTTTAATTTGGGGGTCTTGCAGGTTTAAGGTATGTTTGGGTCGCAGGGGGAAAGGGTTCGGATTTTTTTGTGGCTTTTATAAAAAGGTTTTTTGCTAGTGTACCCCGTATCCTTTGACTTTTTGGGAAAACCAGCCCCAAACCCGTTTGGGTTAAGAATGGGGGGGTTTTTTCCTCCCCCATTTTAATGGTCTTGGGGCGAAACATTGGGATCGTATTTTTGATTTTTCCCAAAATTCGCTATCAAAAGGGGATGCGTTCAACGTTCCCCATCCTAAAAATGACTTTATGGATCCAACGTCTTTTCCCCAGCAGCATTTGCCTTTCGAGCGCCTCACCAGTGGCGGGGAGGAAATGTTTGGGCTAGTGTCAGTAGGGGTGCAGCTCAAAAGGGGGAAGAGGGGGGGGTCGCAGAAGTCCACTGACATTAACCCGCCGCCATGGTCATGGTGGCAAGGGAAACACCGCTACTGCTTATCTCCTTTGATCCCTCAGATTCGCCCCCGCGCTCAATCCTGGATTTGCCATCAAACATAGGGGGGAAGAATTTAAAGGGTTTTAAACCACAGAACGTAGTACTGCAGCAAACATGAATGAAAAAGGGAAAAAATAACCTTTCAAAAAAAAAGGGCCCACAAGCCTGGGCTCCCAAACCCTGTCATATTTCCCCCTCCTCCCCCTCCTCCCCCCACTTCCAAGACCAAGCATTCCTCTGCTGCCCATTTCCCTCAGCGGCATGAGCGAGGATCAGCCCCAGTGTCACACACCGTCGCCCGAGTACCACCAGCACCACCAGGGACACAGCCTTCCCCTTCTCCTTCCACCAGTTTCACCTGCACGCTATGCAGCAGCCAGTCTAGCAGCCAGCATTCCATGTACCAGGTGTGAAAGCAGAAGAAACGCTTTAACCCAAACCATCCCAAAACCAAAAGCCTGAATGTCGACATTGCCAGGCTTTTGGCCTTGGAAATGTTGCCTTTCCGCCTGGTGGACACAGATGGATTCTGCTACATCATGGACCTTACCTGCCTCCAATACCAAATGCTGAGCAGGCATTTCTTTTCCTAAAAAGCCATCCCTGCAGTGGCCAGCCACGTGTCAGCTAAAATCTCCAGCGCGTTGGCTGTATCCATGTCCAGCAAAGTCCATCTGACCACAGATACATGGACTAGTAAGCACGGTCAAGGCCGCTACCTCTCTGTAACAGCTCACTGGGTGAGTTGGGTGGATGTCTCTGATGATGACAGTGGCTCTCAGGCTCGGCACACACTTTTCAAATCAGCAGAGATGGTGCAGGTTTCCGATAACCAAGCTCCACGGGTAGCATCACGTGCCAAGAGAAACCAGGCCGTGTTGAAATTAATGTGTCTTGGAGACCATCAACACACAGGTCAAGAGCTGTGCACGGTTCTGTGCCACGAGACCGAGCAGTGGCTGGGTGACAAGAACCTGGTGCCAGGCAAGGTGGTGTCCAACCACGGGCAAAATCTCCTTGCTGCTCTTAAGATCGGTAGGCTGGAGCACATCCCTTGCCTGGCACACGTCATGAACCTCATCGTCCAGAAATTTCTAAAGCGCTACCTGGGTCTTGACTGCCTGCTGTAGAAGGCTCGAGGTCTGAGCTCACACTTCCGCTGTTCGCACCCTGCTTCATCCCGGCTGGCTGCGTTACAGCGTCATCTTGGCCTCCCCATCAACCGTCTCATTGTTGACGTGGCAACACGCTGGAATTCCACCCTCCACATGCTCCAGGGATTGTGTCAGCAGCGTAATGCAGTAAGCAGCGGTGCGGACCTCGTGGTGTTGAGCCATCAAGAGTGGAGGCACCATCCTTGCAAGTCTTGAAGAAGCCACCAAAATTGTCAGTGAGGACAATGCCCTTGTCAGCATGACCACTGTGGTGATATTAGTTCTGGAACAAGTGTTGGACACTCTGAAACAGCAGGTCCCATCAGTGACGGAGGAGGAGGAGGCGGACACAGAGCCTTTCTTTATAGGTCTTCGTTAGGTGGTGGTTCCGAGTCCAGGGCTGGTGCAAGGCGGCGCCTCAGCTCTCAGGGTACATTATCTGAGGCAAGTCAGGGCTGTGTTGAAGCTGACGAGGAGGAAGCAGAGAGCAGAATGAGGCATGGCTGGACACCGACGGTACCGATGTCCCTGTCTTGGAAAGAAGTTGGCATGGAATAGAGGCGGAGGTGGAAGACGAGGAAGATGTGTTTAGTGCCCCCCGACCCTGAGGCTTGGGAAATTTTGGCTCCATCTCTCACATGAGTGCTTGGATGCTCCATTTCCTACAAAATGATCCACGCATTAAGGCCATCAAAATTAACAACAGTTACTGGGTGGCCACCCTCCTTGATCCCAGTTACAAAGCGAAAGTCTGCACTTTTATTCCACTATCCCAAATTGACAGTAGAATGCAGGAATTTGAGACCGTGCTCATTGAAAAACTGGAGACATCTGTTGCGTCTGCTTCACGTTCTTATGTCACGGAGGTACAACGTCAGCAAGTTGACAGCAGTAGAGTGTCGAGTAGCAGCTTCAGCAGGCATTGTGGCAGAAGCCTTATGGGTGACCACTGGCAATCCTTATTTCCCTCCTCACCAACACCTGTAATGCAGGGCACAAATCAGACACACAGAGACCGCCTTAAGATCATGGTCCACGACTATCTGCATCTCAACACCAATGTTTTTGGACATGTTCCAGACCCAATCGACTTCTGGGTATCCAAAATGGATGAATGGCCCAAGCTTGCTCGGCACGCCATAGAGGTGTTATCCTGCCCACCAAATTTTTAGCACTGTCAATGGTATTAGTGTCATGGTACTGTAAAAAACAGCTAAAATCCTATTGTAAAAAATGTTGTTTCCAATAGCCACTTCTATTTACAATTGTCCAAGAGGTCATTTTTCAAATTTTTGGGGTCCATGTGCTGTAAGCAAACAGCTATAATCTAGGTCCTATTGTAAAAAATGTGGTTTCTAACAAGCATTTCTTCTGCACAATATTTACGTGTCCAAAAGGTCATCATTTTTCCAGCTTTTGGGGTCAGATTGCTGTAAAAAAACAGCTATAATCCAGGTCCTATTCCCAAAAATGTTTTTTTAAAATCTCTTTTATTCTGGTTAATTTTATTGAGTGTTGAAAAGGTGAAAAGGTGATTTTGGCTGCTTTTGGGGTTAAGCAGCTTAAAAAGGCTGCAATATTGAAGGTTCTATTCAAATAAATCTTGTTTCAAATACTCATTTATTCCTGCTTTTTTTACCCCTTTAAAAGCCCTTAAAGTCCTTTAAAGGCATTTCGGCTTTTTTTTGGGGTCAGGCTAATGTGAATGGTGGGCCAGGGGGGCAAATATGGCAATACCCTTTCCAGGGGCCTTTCCCGGCCCTTTGTCAACAAAACATGCGCATTTACAAAAAGGGCGACTTTAAATTACACAAAAAGGGGTAGGGGCACCATAAAAAAATGGCTTTTCCACCAAAAATTTTATCATGGAAAAACGCCATAACCCTAAAAATGTGAAACAGCAGGTTTGGTTGGTATAATTGTGAAAAAGCAGATAAAATGCAGGGCGAAACTACGGGGGAAAGAAACTTAAAACTCCCCAGGGGGGCCCGGGTTCAAAGGGGGGACCGGGCCAAGGGGGAAAAAAAGTTTCCCGGGACACGTCTGCAACCCCGGTATTTTCTGCCCTGGGGTTTGCCGCAGTGAACATAACATTTCTTGACTTTGGGCAACGCGATATTCAAATCGCGCCCGCCCTAAACCGACAAAAGACTGCCCGGAGCTGAGCCTCCGGGGGAAAGCGGGGGGCAGGTGAGAAAGGGGATTTTATTTATTTTAAATCTTTTTTTAAATTTAATTAGCCTGGCTGCCTGACCCTGGAACCTAAAAACCCGGCAAACCTTACCTAAACCCTGCCGGGGCCCTACCTACCTGAACCTGGCTACCTACCAGACCCTGACTATCTACCTGACCCTGTCTTGATACCCACCTAAACCCTGGCTCCCTTTCCACCCTGGCTACCAAAACCAGCCCCCGGGCTATCTACCAAAACCCCCCCTGGCTACCTCCCTGACCCTGGCTCCCAAAACCCAGCCCCGGGCCCAATCTACCAGCCCCCTTCCCGGGCTACCTACAAAAACCTGCCGGGCTCCCAAACCTGCCCCCTGACTACCTACCTGACCCCGGGGCAAACAACCTCCCCAGCCCCTTGCCTGACCCGGGCTACCTACCAACCCGGGCACCTACCAACCCCTTTGGGTTTCCTACCTACCCCACAAATGTTTTTAAAATTGCACTTAGTGCTCCCGTGTTTCCAGCAGCATAAAAAGGCAGCCCCCCCCCCTTCTTCAAAAACCTTACACAAAAGTAGATGCTGTCCCAAAAATGTAAAAATACACTTTTTAAATTCTTTCTCTTTAATTTATTAAAAAAAATGAAAAAAATTTAAATAGCGTAATCTTTACGAAAAGGGTTTTTAAAAAACCCGGTAACCATGAAAGTAAAAAGAAAGCACGAAGCACTTAGCGAATTCAGCGGGGCCCCTACCCGGGAAAAAATGATGAAGATAATCAACCACCCCAGCCACACAGGAATAAATTTTAGCCCAACCCCGTGACAAATAAAGAGTATTGAAAGGGGCCCAAAACACGCAACGTTTCGGAGGCCCACGCCGTTGCGGTTGGGGCCCCAAATGCAACTACTCTCATACCACGGTCTTGGGCTAAGTTCTTTTCCCCTCTGTGGCCGGCCCTTGTATATCTTCATCCTTATCCTTTTTGGACCCGCAAAATTCCCAGCAAAGGCTTCGTTTTTTCTTTTTCCCTATTTTAAAAAGGAACGGTTTTAAAAACCTTGTCGTAAAAAAAAACGCTATTTTCAAATTTAAAATTTAAATTAAATAAAAAAGAAGAAAAAATTTTAAAACGTGTTTTTGACTTTTTCGGGCCCAGCATCTACTTCTTGTGAACTCCCCAACCTGACCCCTGCCTGGCACCTACCGGGACTCTGGCTCCCCTTCCTACCCTGGTTACGAAACCTGACCCGGGCCCTGGCTACCAAACCCGGGACCCTGGCTACCTACCAAAACCCTTTGGTTTACCTACCTTCCCCTCCCCGGGCCTACCTACCTGACCCTGCCTTCTACCTCCCCAACCCCGGCTACCCTACCTTACCCGGGCTCCCCTAGCTGACCCTGGCTACCAACCAGACCCTGCCTGGCTACCTCCCAACCCCGGGCCTGGCTACCTTCCTCCCCCTTGGCTACTTCCCTACCCTGGCAAGGGTACCGACCCTGCCGGGTTTTCCTCCCTTTGACCCTGGCTACCTACCAAACCCGGGCTATTTAACTACCCTTCCGGGGCTACCTTTACCTAAACCCGGGCCCTGCCTACCTACCCTGCCTGGCTACCTACCGACCCCTGCCGGGCCCCCCCAAACCCGGGTTTTTCTCCCCAAAAACCCTGGCTACCTACCCAGACCCTGGCAAACTCCCCTGACCTGCCGGCTACCTACCAACCCTTTGCCTGGCACCAACCAGACCCTTGAAACCCAAACCAAACCCTGTCG
Source organism: Phyllomedusa bahiana (assembly GCA_025379985.1). Classification (NCBI taxonomy): domain Eukaryota; kingdom Metazoa; phylum Chordata; class Amphibia; order Anura; family Hylidae; genus Phyllomedusa; species Phyllomedusa bahiana. The sequence continues at coordinate 84,800 of JAODAL010012042.1, read as the reverse complement.
GGCAAACCTACCAGACCCTGGTTTAACCTACCAAAACCCCCCGGCTACTTCCCCAGACCCTGGCAACCTACCTGACCCGGCTACTTCCCAAACCCCCGGCACCAAAACCTGACCCGGGCAAACCTTTAACTTACCCCGGCTACCAAAACTTAACCCTTTCCGGGCCCTACCTACCTGCCCCTTTCCTGCTACCATACCAGACCCGGGCAACCTACCAACCGGGCTACCTCCCTTTTCCCCTGCATGGCTACCTACCTGACCATACCTGCTATCTACCTGACCCGGCGACCTACCAGACCCGGGCCCTCCTTACCTGACCCTGCCGGGCTACCTACCTGCCCCTGGCTCCCTTTCCTGACCCGGGCCCTAGGTCCCCGACCCACCCTGGCTCCCTTTACCTACCCTGGCTCCCTACCAAACCCTGGCTCCCTCCCTTACCCTGCCTGGCTCCCAAAACCTGCCCCCTGCCTTTTCCCAAACCTGACCCAGCTACCTACCAAACCCTGGCTACCTAGCTGACCCGGGCTACCTCCCAAAAACCCCTTCTCCCTCCCCAGACCCTCCCCGGGCCCTACCTACCAGAACCCCTGGCTCCCTTTACCAATCCGGGCCTTTGGCTAGCTCCCCCTCTCCCGGGCACTTCCCAAAGACCCTGGCTACGTCCCTGCCCCCTCCCCCGGCAAACCCTTTACCGACCCTGGCTACCTCCCTTTCCCCGGGGCAAACCAAACCTTTTCCCCCTTCCTGGCTCCCTACCTTACCCCCCCTGCACCAAACCAAAGACCCTGGCTACCTACTTTACCCTGCCTTTGGGTACCTACCGGAAACCCGGGTTTAACCTCCCAACCCTGGTTTTTCCTCCCTAAACCCTGCCTGGCTACCTCCCCAATCCTTCCGGGCTACCAACCAGACCCTTGCTCCCTACCAGACCCCTGCCTGGCTATCTCCCCAACCCTGGCTACATTCCAGACCGGGCCGGTACCTACCTCTCCCTGGCACTTCCCCTTGCCCCCTGGCTATTATTTTTGCCCTCCCTTTGGGCTCCCCTTCCTAAACCCGGGGTTTACCTACCTGACCCTGGTTTAAAACCCTTTTACCCTTCCTGGCTCCCTTTACCAAAACCCCGCCGCTACCTACCAACCCGGGCAAACCCTCCCCAGATCCTGCCTGGCTACCTCCCAAGACCCTGGTTACCTACCAAAACCCGGGTTTTCCCCTACCAGCCCCTTTGGCTATCAAACCCTGATCTTCCCTCTACCTACCCGGGACCCTTTTTTCCTACCAAAACCCGGGTTTACCTCCCTGCCCCCTGCCTGGCAAACCTACCAATCCCTGGCTCCCCTACCGGGTTCCGCCGGGACAAACCTACCAGCCCCTGGCTACCTAGTTTGACCCCTGGGCAAACCTACCAAAACCCCTGCCTGGCTACCCTTACTCCCCCCCTGCTACTTACCTGACCCGGCTACTTACCTCCCCCGGGCTTGGGCTACCTACCTGCCCCTGGCTCCCCTACCAAACCCCTGGCTTCCACCTTACCCTTCCTAGCTACCTACGTGCCCCCTTCCCTTTCTACCTACCAGACCCCTGGTTCCTACCAGCCCCGGGCATTTTCCTGCCCCCTCCCGGGCTACCTCCCAAACCCCCCGGGTTTCCCTACCAAAACCCGGCTCCCCCAAACCTGACCCTGCCGGGCTACCACCGACCCTTTCCCAAAAACCTACCAAGACCCGGGCACCTACCAGACCCGCCTGCTCCCCAAACCAGACCCTGCCGGGCTACCTACCAGACCCGGGCCTGTTCCCTTACCCTAAACCCTGGCTACGTTCCCCTGACCCTGCTTGGCTACCTCCCCTGACCCTCCCTACCCTACCCGGGGGACCCTTGCAAACCAAACCAACCCTGGTTTCCCAAACCTTACCCTTCCAGTTACCTACCAAAAACCCTGCCTACAACCTACCAACCCTTCCCTTTCTACCTGCCCCCCTCCCGTTTACCTCCCCAGACCCGGGTTAAACCCTACCAGCCCCTTTCCCCCCCCCTTTACCCTTTCTGTCTACTTACTTGACCCCCCTTTATGGGCCTATTTGCCCCTTTACCTCTACCTATTAAACCCCCCTAAGCCTTTTCTGACCCCCCTTTTAAAGTCTCCCTTTATTTCTGCCTTGCTACCTATATAAACCCCCAAAATGCCCTACCAAAAACCCATGCCTTTCCCCCCCTATATACCCCCTATACCTCCCTAAACCCCCTGCCTTCCTGAAAGACCCCCCTTTACCTACCTGCCCCCTGCCTAAAGGGGTCCCAAAACCCCATGGTCGTCCCTTTGCTCTCCCCCCCCTTGGAAAATTTTTGGGTTACAGGCTGGGGGGGAAAAGGGGATTGATTGATGGAAAAGTGGGGTTTCCCTAAGATATTTTGGGGCCCTAAATCTTAGGGACAAGTAGGGGCCCAAAGGAGAACCATCAGGGCCCGTCTGGACTGGATGCAGAACAAAAAGAAAAATTAAACGACTTTTCAGAAAAAGTCACCTTTTAGTCTCAAGATTTAACTGCCCTATAATCACTTTTTTATGTCAGCAGACCCCAAATGTACACATATTCCTCCCAACTAATTTGGGTTTTCTGAAATGGTGGGAAATTTAACCGATCGGGGGTGGGGGGCCCCTTTGTGTAAAACTGGTATCAAACCAAACTGTATGGAGGTAATATACATTCTGAAAGGTCCCAGTGTACACTGGATAAAAAACTAAAAATTGGTCCCTATATGGCGGTAATTATTTTTTTTCATATACAATTTTTTATTCAAAAAATTTTATATGGGGTTTAATTTCGTCTCTTTTTTGGTGGTTGGTTTTTCCCGCTTATAATAACCCATATGAAATAGTTTTTAATTTTGAAATGTTAAACTGGGGGGAAAGGGGGTTTTTTGTCTGGTACCGGGTGAGGGTGAAATCTATGGTTGGGGTTGTTTCACTCCTCGAAATTTTTCTAGTATTGCAGGCCCAAAAAATTTTTCCGGGTTTAAAGTGTGGGGGGGGAAAAAGCAGGGGGGGGGGGGGGGGTGCCCCCAAAAAGCTTGCAAAAGGGGGCCCGGGCCCCTTCTCTCCCGCCAGGATAAAATTAAAAAAACCCTTTGGGGCAAAAAATAAATGTTCGTGTGGAGCACATTCGCCACCCCAAGAACAGAGACAATTTCCTACCGCACGTTCAGTAGAACGAAAATAAAAGAAAGACAGGAAACGGGCACCTGGATGGAACTTGAATGTCAACCAGCGTTTCCAATTAAAGCTCACTTTGTCCTCACTCCTGGAAAGGAACCAGAACTCCTTGTGCCCATTCACAATGAGTTTATGGGAAAAAATCCTTTGCAAAATATTCAATTGTTGATTAGGCATAAGGAGGGACTGGTGGTACCTCAGACAGTTTCGAATTTTATACAGAGGGACAAGCGCTCTCGTATAGGCCGAAACTTGTCAAGAGCTACCCAGGTCTTGACTGTGTTCTGAGTAAGGCTCGAGGTCTTAGCTCACACTTCCGGCATTCGCACTCTGCTTCGTCCCGACTGTCAACGTTGCTGCATCATCTGGGCCTCCCCGTCAACTATCTTCATTTCTTACAAATTTTATTGGGAGTGTGCATAAGGGCATTTTGTCTGGTATTAGGGTCATGCTGCTTTAAAAGACAGCGGTACTCAATGTCCTATTCAGAAAACTTGTGTTTGAAATAATCATTTCTTCTGGAGATTTTTATACTGATGGTCAGTTAGGGCATTTTTGCAGGTTTGGTGGTCAGGTCACTGTAACAGACACTGTAAAAGACATCAATAGTAATGGTCGTATTGAAAAAAAGCTTTTTTCACATACTCATTTCAGATTTCACATGCATCAAGGCAATCAAATTCAACAACGATTACTGGGTGTCCACCCTACTTGATCCACGATCCAAATCAAAAGGGAGCAGATTCCTTCAATCCACTTCATTAGAGAGTAGAATGCAGGAATTTGAGACAGGTTAATAGAAACGGTTAATAGACGACTGATGGCAGCCCTGGCTCTCACCGTTAGGGGCAATCAAGAGAGCTTCAAATTTCTCTAAAAAAAAAAATTTTGAAAAAGTTAATTTCTTTGAGGTTATGTAGTGTCAAAAAGGGCTCCAGGGCTGGACGTAAATTGCTAAATTTGAGGCTTTAAATTATCTGGGACTGGAGTCACTATGGGGTTCCATCATCTGATCTCCAGGGGAGTCTGTCCCTAATCATTGAAGAAGGATTTGGAGGAAAAATGAAACCAATGAATTCATTGGCCGAATCACTCTCAGAAGCCAGGAGGACAAATGTCTTCTCAACTAAGAAGTGTTTTGGGGATGATTGGGACGTATTTATTACTTATGGGGTGTGCCAATGATTTAACACATCTACACGTGTAAAAAATACCTTTTAAACTGCAGGGAGGGGTGTATGTTGTATTTTATCCTACTTGAAAAAAAAAGCAAAATGAAAATAATGTAAAAGTATAAATAAAACTTCCCTAAATAAACTCTGTAAACAAATGTAAGTTACAAAAAAATATACAAAGGATAGCCACTTAAAAATAAACATAGTGCTTTAAAATTGTTTTAAAAAAAACAAAAAAAGCTAAAGGGCCCTATTCAAAAAAACTCGTTTTTGGGAAATAAACGTTTCATTTTTGGCGTTTTTTTAAAATTCTGTTTGGCCCTGAAACAGCATTTTTTCCTGGTTAGGGCACTGAAAAAAAAAAAAACAAAATAGGGGTTTGTTTTGAAAAAAAGCTCATTTTTTTTACTGATTTCAAATTTCAAATCCCCTCAAGTAATAAAATTTTAACAGGGGTTAATTGGGGGCCACCCCCCCTTTTAAATCCACTTTCCAAATAAAAAGTCAGAAATTTTCCTTCAACCCATTTTGAGGGAAAATTTCCTTTTTCTTCCCCTTTCCTAAGCACGGTGGAACAACCCCTCGCAACGTGAGAGAAAGTAAAAAGGAAAGTAGCTGTAGCAGCAGCAGCTTTGGAAAAATAGTTTTTAAAAAAAGTAAATTTTTTTTAATTGAAATTTTTTTTGCTGAGGGTCCATAAGGGCAAATTTTGTGGGTTTTGGGGTCATGCTGGGGGAAAGGGCAGGGGTAGTGAAAATTTTTATTTCACTAAAATAGTGGTTTAAAAATTTCTTTCTTTCCCGGGACTTTTTATTTTGAAGGGCCCTAAAGGGGATTTTGTGTGGGGTTTTTGGGGGCATGCTGCGGGGAAAAGGAAAAGGGGTAGTGAATTTTCCCGTTTACTAAAAAAAGTGGTTTTTAAATAATTTTTTTCTTTTCCCGGGACTTTTTTTTTTTGAGGGGCCATAAGGGGCATCTGTGCGGCTTTTGAGGTCCCTGCCACTGTAAAAGAAACCCAAAAGTTTAAAAGGGTTTTTTAAAAAAAAGCTTATTTCACACCTTCAAGGCCAACAAAAAGAACGCGGTTACTGGGTTTTCCACCCTCCTTGATCCCCCCTTTTCCAAAAACAAAAGTCAACAATTTCCTTCAACCTCACTTCCAAAATTTGGGCCCTTAGAAAACAGTAATTTGAGACACCCTCTTTGAAAACCCCCCGGAGACATGTGTTGCGTTTCTTCACGTTCTAAATTTTACGGTTTGGAAAAAACCGTCAGCAACATGCCAGCAGTAGAAAAGGCAAGTACCCCTAAAAGCAGCAATTGGAAAAAAAGTTTTTTAAAATAGTCAATTTATTTTTTTTTCTAGGCCTTAAAGGAAATTTTTTTTTGGTTTTGGGGGGCAGGCCTTTCTTTAAAAAGGATGCCAGGGGTGAACAATAGGCAGTTTAAAATTTCCTGGGCCCGGGGCCCGGGAAACAAAAAGGGGCCTGGGAATGTTTAAAAAAAAGGAAGTAGGGCACCCCAAATTTTAATTTTGGGGCAGTTGCCCATGAAACGTTTTAAAAAGATGACTGACGGCACAAAGGCTTCCCCCCGCAAACCCCGTCTTACAAGAGCCCTGCCCGCGAACCTCCCCGTTCCTCGTTGGGATTTTTTTGCTCCAAACCCCATAAATACAAAATTGTTTGTCCCCGGTGCAAAAAAATGATAGGGGTCTGCTGCCCGTTCCCAATTTTTCCCCCTTTCCAATACCCGGGGCTTTTTTTTGTTTCAAAAAGGGGGGCCCCTAGCAGCTTTTTCCACTGTACCCCGCTGTGGCACTTGTTTTTTGGTTAGCCATTAAAATGGAAGGATTATATTAGCCCCGTGAATTTTTTTTTTTGTGACCCCTTGAAGCCCCAATTGTCCCTTTTACCAGTTTTCCCCGTTTTTTTGTTTTTGGATGTTTTAAATTTCCCGCTTCAACCCCTGTTTTTGGGGGGTAAAAAAGAACCTGGTGTTTTCCCTCCCCTTTGACCCTTTTAAAAAAGGGAAACGGGAAAATTTAAACGCAATCGAGGGTTGAAAACAACAAGATGATTTTTACAAAATCTGGGAAACGACTTGAAACAGGTTTTTTGGGCCCAAAACGCTCATCCCCTATTTTTTTATAAGAAAAAGTATTTTTCCCGTGACCCAAAAATTTTCGCATATTACATAAAGATACCGCCCATCGCCTGAGAAATACACTTCATAATAAAAATCAACGCTGACAAATTTGCTTTTTCAAAACTGCTCTATGTATGATAGTGTAAAACCTTATAAGTAACAGTCATACCATTACCAAATAATATAACTATACATTGATCAATTATACCATACATATGATTGTTACTGAAAAAAATTCCCACAATACTAAGACTCAATAATATTATTACACAAGTGATGTCTTCTATGATGAGTCATTTAGTTTCCTCTATCTTCTCCAGACGACTATGATGAATTCTGCTGGCCACCACTTGTTTTCAAAATTTACTACACAAACATTTAAGAATCCTCACTTTTCCAGCACCTATATACCTATCTATATATGTTTCCCCCGTAGGGTATTTTATATTTTCCCCCCAGTAGGAAGTTAAAAAATGTAAAACCCCCTTATAAAATAAAATTTTAAATGCTTAAACCCCCCCCCCCCCCCGTGAAAAAAATAGATAGGGAAAGGGATATAGGGCCCAAAACAGAAAACAGGGAGAAAATTGGTCCCCCTTTAAGGAAAGGGAATAAAATAGGACCCCCAAGGGTAGAAAAATAGCCTGCCCTAGAAGGTGGTATAAAAACGACCTCAGTGGAAATTTGCTTTAGTCCCCCCATAAGGGGGTAATGTATGGGACCCCGTGGGTTGGTTGTGTATCTCCCTTTGGAAGGTATATATTCCCCCATTAGTTGGGTAATAGGTATATTTGGTTTTTCCCAGTATGTAAAAAAAAAGGTTCCCCTGGGTAAGTTGGTATGATAGGTCGCCCTAGTAGATTGGTTTTAATAAAACTCTTTTGTAAATTAGAGGGATAAAAAAGGCCCCCCAGTAAGTTTGAGGTTTAAAGGGTCTGTAGAGGTTTTTTTTTTAACATGGACCTCCATAAGAAGTGGTAATAGTTTTCCGGGATGTAGGGGATATATAGGCCCCCCCTAGGTTTGTGGTTCAAAGGGTCCCCCCCCGTAATCGGTTGGAAGTTGTATAAATGACACTAAATTGGTGTCATAAGTTCCCCCAGTTTTTGGTCCCCCATATTTTTTGGGAGGTATTTGGGTTCCCCCCCAGAAAGGTTGGATGGGATATAATCCCCCAGTAAAAATTTGGATGTATGCTGATGTGAGTTCCACCGGGGGTCAGTGGGAAAAAACCTCTTCGCTTGGGTCTGACTAGGATGGGCGAATTGATTCTAACAATTTGGAATTCAATTTAGAATTTTTAGGGAAAATTCGGTTCTGAATGAAAAAAAGTTTGGGGTACTTTGCCCGAAAGAAAGCTGCTTTTTATTGATAAAAAAGGCGCGAGCCCCTGGGGTTACATGGGCAAAGAACTTGGGGGGGAGAAGGGCAAACCTGCTGACATGTTCAAGATGAAGCCAATCAGAACCGGCGGGATTTTTGGACGTCACCCCCGCAATATAAGCTGTGCGCGAGCTGGGCCATACGCTCTAAATGTACTGAAAGGGGAAGGTGCGCCCGCTTATGAATCTCTTACTAAAGAACTCATTTTTATCAGCGATTTTGGGGGTTGTCACAGCTTTCTAAAAGACTGTTTTCCTTACGTTAAAATTCGACTTTGGGGTATTGGAACAAACCAGTTTCGCCAATCACTGCATATACATTTTAATGCTATCTGCTCCAGCACATTGAAAACCAAAGGGGTTACTAACCCCTTTTCCTGTTTATTCTTTAAAGAAATAGTGTTTTTACAATCCAAAACCACTTCATTTTTTGGGGCTCATTTTTTTTGCGCAATTTTTCATCCAGGGGGAAATTAACGTTGATCTCTGTTAGGTCACTAAAAGAAACTTTTTTTTCACCGCCAAAAAAGACATTTTTTCCTGTAGTAATCATAACCGAAGGTTAAATTTCAAGTTTTTTTGTTGTTTTGGGACCGAAAATACATGCCCTTTTTTAAAACCTACAAGCGGTAATTTTTGGGGAGCACATATCATTTGCGTAATTTACATCCAGGGGGTTAAATTTAAACGTTTTTTGCCCCTTGTGTCACTAAAAGAAACGTTCTTTTCAAACCCCCAAAAAGACATTTTACCTGAGCAAAATTCAAACCGAAGGGTTTAAATTTAATTACAAGAGTTTCTGTTTTTGTGTACAAAAAAAAAAACGCCATTTTTAAATCTACAAAGCTGGTAATATTTGGGAGCACATTTCTTTTGCGCAATTTTCACCAAGGGTTAACTAATATTTTTTTGCAGTTTACTTAGTAATAGAAACGTTCTATTTCACCACCAAAGAAAAAAATTTTGCCTGTAGCATAATTCATATCCGAAGGTTAATTAAGCCTGAAAGGCAGACTTGCAAAAAAATGTGATCCACCCCCGCGGTAAAGGGGAAAGCATTACTTTATTGCAAAAACATGAACATGCGTGCAGAGAAAAAAAATTGGGGCAGTAAAACAGCCTACGCATAGGGCCCTTTTTCACGCTTTTTTGAGTGTCTGTACATTTTAGAACAAACAGATTTTCAGACAGAAGGTCAGGCCTTCACGCTTTGGCAGGGCACAAAATTCCGGGCGGGCCCCAAAGGTGCCACAGAAAGGGGGGCCCTCGCAGCAGGGGGACTGGGTTGGGGCCCACAACTGCCGTGTATTAGGGGGCCCCGTGTGTTGTTCAGCAACCCAAGGGTTCTTGATTGTTGACTGGGCATCCACTTCCTCCCAATACATCTGACAACCCCAGCCAAAGTCGGTGGGAACGTCAACACAACCCTTATTTGGGCGGCCCGGGAGGGGGTAGCGGCCCTCATTTCCTCAACCCCCTCTGTCCCACCCGGGTTCCCCTCAGCCAGAGATCTACTATGTGGTCGGGGTTCATTGCCACTATATAGCGAGGATGAAAATTTAGAGGGCATCAGCAGCTACTTGACAGCGAAGAAAGGGGGCCAATACCCCTCCCCTTTTCAGATAGGGGAAAAAAAAAAGGGGGGTCAGTTGTGGGGGGGTCAGCCTCGCATACCAAACTGGTGAGAGGACACAGTGAAATGAAACACAAATCCGATATGAGTACCGAACCCCCTTTGGGGAGCGGGGTAAAGAGAGGGCTTCATCATCGTCGGGAAAGGGGCGTCAGCTGCGCATCAGGCAGGGGCACAGCCAGCAAGGGGGTTGTGGGCCCGTGAGTGAGGGGAGCAGCAGTATGAGGGGGAAACCCAAAAGCAAATACGGGGTAGAAAACCCGCTTCGCAGGTCCAAGAAAGTACCAAGGGGGTCAGCAAAGCAGCGGGGGCAGTATCACCGTGGGGAGCTTTTGGCGGAAAATCAGATACACAGGGGTTTTGGCAGTTCTTTGCAAGACACCGGAGGAGCCGAATATGGGTATATGTAGAATCGTGGGCAGAAAGTGAAGGGGGGCCGGGGAGCTAACGTTGGCACCAGGGCCCTGCGTCAAAACATGCAGCGTCACCACCCGGGGTGGCCGGGGGAAAAAGGGGCTCAGAGTGGTGGGTCCATCGCCCCGCAGTAGAAACAGCAGGCCCATTGGCACGCACATTGCAGCCACCCAAGGCTCCCCACCTCTCAAAAGGGGAGCTGTTTTCTTTGACATATCTCCCGTCCAGTGCTCCTGCCCTCCTACTATGGCCAGCATTCGTTCAGCGAGGTGATTGCAAGAACAATTGCGCCAAAACCACCCTAAGTGCAGAAGGACCTGCCCGCCCAAGTTTTTGGGTATGCATTCCCTCCCTTTCCAAATGGGGACCTGACCTTTCAGAGAACAAATAGCTTGATGGAGCTTTTCCAAGCCGAAATTTTTCTTTTCCCAAAATGGCAGTCCCAGCATTATAAAATGTAGAACAGAAGGGGGGCCAGCCTGAGCTTTTCGGTTTTTTCCAAGGTGCACGGCAGCGGGGATTTGGGACTGAAACTACGGCAGGGTCATTACAGCCCTTTCGACCCACTGGGTAATGTGTTCCTGCCCAGGCCACCAAAACTTGACAGGAAGCCGTTTTTCTCCTAAACTTTTTCAAACTGCGGCCCTCGCCATTTTCCGCCCCTCCTCCACCACCACCATCCAGCCTCCCACAAGTTTGTCCATCAAACCACTGGTAGGGCACAGCGGGATCACGCAGTTCTACACCTGGTTCCATGGCAACGAAGTCACACGGGAGGGAAAGCTCCCCCGCATCAGCAAGAAAAAGATGTTGGCTTTCTCCGCGCCAACTGCAAACGGGAAACCATGGTGACGGCAATGGAGTAACATGGTCCCCGCGCACCGAGGAGGGCCCCGTGTTCAATCGGTTTTGAAATGGTTCCTAGTTTCCACCGCTTCAGAACTTTAAAAATGGCCAGGAAACTGTGCACACTTCACCATTCCTACAAAATCAGGAACACCCTCCCGAATTGCAGCGCAGAACGGCCTCCCCCCAACAAATCTATAGGATGTTTCCCCCCCTTGGAAAACATCCAGCCTGCACAGTTGGACCGACTTATGAACAGAAAAGGCCAATCAATTTTTTTATATTAGGCTACTCCCCTGGGTAACTTTGATGTCAGCCAGTGGCATCATGCATACACCGCCGTTTTTTAGGGGCCCGTCCCGGGAGGCGACGTTTTATGTCACCCCCAGGACTACGGGATGAATAAGTCTTTCCAGCTTCAGTCCTGAACAGATGCTGAAAAATCTTCTGCAGGGGACTGGGACTGGGGACTAATTCGCGGGGACATGATCCGGTGGGACTGAACTGGGGGAGGAGGAAAACGGAGGAGGGGGAGGACATTGGAGCAGAATATTTTTCTGGGGAAATGAGTGGATTTTCCTACCCCGTAACAAGAGGGAGGAGCAGGGGCAGCTGGAGATTAGATGGAGATGAGGAAGAGAGGCAGATGACCCGGAACACCGTGGCAGTATACAGTAATGGAGGGGGGATCCCTCGGAGTCACTGGCAATGGCCCGCGATGCGATTTGCGGTAGTGACACCGAATAGTCAATGCTTCGCTCCCCCCCTATTGGACCCTCGCTACCGGTCCAAAATGTTTGCCTTTTTCCAGCTGTGAGAGAGGACAAACTCAAATACATGGGAAATCCTGCTAGTCATTGGCCGGGGCCCCATGGCGGCATCGTCCTCCTCTGACAGGGGGCTGACCCGGGGGGGTTTTTAGCGCTACTTACTGCCACGGCTGCTGGGGAAGGTGGGGGGTAGGAGCAGTACCAGCTCCATCAGCAGCAACCTAAGTCTGGAGTCACTGATGAGCAGCTCCTTCACCCGTCTAATGAGGAGGGCAGTCGCCAACAGCAGCAGCAGCAGGACCTGGAGCAGACCCTGAACCAACAGGTGGTGGCCTACTTGGACAGCACTCTGCCAACCCAGTTAGAAAATCCGCTAGACTACTGTGCAGCCAAACTTGATATGTGGCCAAAACTTGCCGAGTTTGCAGTGGAGAAGCTGTCCTGCCCGGCCAGTAGTGTGGCATTAGAGCGGGTGTTCAGTGCGGTGGGGGCCATCGTTACCCCAAGGAGAACCCGCTTGTCCACTGGAAATGTGGAGCAACTGACCTTTGTTAAGATGAATCAGGCGTGGAACGGCCAGGATTTAAACACACACCAATGCCTTAGGCGTCAGATTACATCAGCCATGACGCCTCACCCAAACTTTGAGAAATGAGTCTGGGTTCAAACTACCTGACTCAGCCACTATTCTGATGCTGCCACCCGCCTGATGCCACATCTGCTGCCAGTTTCTCCATCTGCCTACCACCATCTTTATCAGGGACTGGTATTGCCACCCACCTCTACACTTTGTCATTGTGCCACTCTGTGGCCTAATCCTGTTTTTGCCACCTCCAGAATGTCATTGTGCCACTGTCTGACCTGAAGCTGCTGCTGTGGCTGCTGCCGTAACCTCCACACTCTGTCATTGTGCCACTCTGTGGCCTACTACTGTTTTTGCCACCTCCAGAATGTCATTGTGCCACTGTCTGACCTCATGCTGCTGCTGTGGCTGCTGCCATATCCTCCACACTGTGTCATTGTCATAGTTGCCAACTTTTGAAATTGAAAAAGCAGGAGATTGTAGTGGCAAAAAGGATTGGCAAAAATTAGCATGGACATGCCCATCTTGTCTGTGTGCCACGCCCCTTCAAAAAGCCACACCCACTCCACCTAACTGCATAACGGCTTTGGAAGAAAGCCAGGTAGATGCCCTTATTGCCAGGTAATAGCCCCCCCCCCCCATAACCAGGTAGTGCCCCTTACAGGCAGGTAGATGCCCCCTTGTACCCAAGTAGATGCCCCCTTGTAGCCAAGTAGATGCCCCCTCTGTAGCCAGGTAGATTCCCCCTTTGTTGCCAGGTAGATGCCCCCTTTGTTAGCCAGGTAGATGCCCCCTTTGTTAGCCAGGTAGATGCCCCCTTTGTTAGCCAGGTAGTGTCCTCTCTGTTGCCAGGTAGATGCCCCCATTGTTAGCCAGGTAGTGCCCCCTCTGTTGCCAGATAGTGCCCCCTCTGTTGCCAGGTAGATACACCCATTGTTAGCCAGGTAGTGCCCCCTCTGTTGCCAGGTAATGCCCCCTCTGGTGCCAGGTAGATGCCCCCATTGTTTGCCAGGTAGTGCCCCCTCTGTTGCCAGGTAGTGCCCCCTCTGTTGCCAGGTAGATGCCCCCATTGTTAGCCAGGTAGTGCCCCCTCTGTTGCCAGGTAGATGCCCCCATTGTTAGCCAGGTAGTGCCCCCTCTGTTGCCAGGTAGTGCCCCCTCTGTTGCCAGGTAGATGCCCCCATTGTTAGCCAGGTAGTGCCCCCTCTGTTGCCAGGTAGTGCCCCCATTGTTAGCCAGGTAGTGCCCCCTCTGTTGCCAGGTAGATGCCCCCTCTGTTGCCAGGTAGATGCCCCCCATTGTAGCCAGGTAGTGCCCCCCATTGTAGCCAGGTAGTGCCCCCCATTGTAGCCAGGTAGTGCCCCCTCTGTTTCCAGGTAGTGCCCCCTCTGTTGCCAGGTAGTGCCCCCTCTGTTGCCAGTAGTGCTCCCTCTGTTGCCAGGTAGTGCCCCCTCTGTTTCCAGGTAGTGCCCCCTTTGTTGTTAGGCAGTTGCCCCCATTGTAAGCCAGGTAGTTGCCCCCCTATAGGTAATAAAAATAAAATAATAAAAGTCACTCACCTCACCAGGCTCCTGCAGCTCCGGACATCTCCGATCTCCTCAGCGATGCAGGGGGAGTGAGTGCAGCCGCGCGTCACTTCCCCTGCGCCGCTGACCTGTATGTACGGCGCGCACCGGCGCCGTACATACATGGGGAGAAGGGAGGAGGGAGCGATCCCTCCTGCCTCCTCCCTGCACAGCGAGACTGCTGGGCGGGTGAAGCTTCACCCGCCCGTAGGAGCGGCCCGGCGGCGCAAGAGTAGCGCACTAGCGCTACTCTGGCGCCGCGGTCATTTAAGGAACCCCCGCTGCCTGCTGGCGGCGGGAGGAATGCCAACTCTGCCGGGAGGGCGGGAGGGACCCCAAATAGCTGGACCACCCCCCCCCCCCGCCAAAAGCGGGAGAGTTGGCAAGTATGGTCATTGTGGCACTCTGTGGCCTACTCCTGTTTTTGCCACCTCCAGAATGTCATTGTGCCACTGTCTGACCTCATGCTGCTGCTATGGCTGCTGCCGTAACCTCCACACTGTGTCATTGTTCCACTCTTTGGCCTACTCCTGTTTTTGCCACCTCCAGAATGTCATTGTGCCACTCTCGACCTCATGCTGCTGTGGCTGCCGCCGTCACCTCCACACTCTGTCACTGATGTTGTCACCTGAGCCCTCAGCTTGTTTTTTTCCAGCTATCGCTGCCATGACTTTATCAGGCTACATTCCCCCTTCAGTTTTTTGGTCAGTTTTGCCCTCTTAAGTGCCCAGGGAATTTTATAGTGAAGCGATTCTAAGAGCGGCGGCAGTCATGTGCGTGTCATACTAAAACACAACATTGTATGAAGACCAAACCAAGCTCCCTCTGCATATTTAAGCATGGCACAACGTTCTACAGCACCCTGCAGGCTCTGTGCAGCCTGGAAATAGCTGTTTTTTAACGCGATTTGTCCGGAAGTAATTCGGACCGAAACTAATTGTTTCGGATAATTCGGCAAAGTCACCGAATCGAATTTTTGAGAAATTCGCCCATCTCTAGCCTAGACGCGTCTCCATAGAAACCAGCACTACAGAGGCAGACAGCATCAAAATCGAAATGTGTGTCTATATTTCCAACTGGAAAATTCAGTGTTAGTGCTGATGATGAAAACTATGTATATAATGTGGAGGTGGAAGGAGAAGAAAAAGAAAAAGGAGAAGGGAGGGAGGGGGAAGGGAGTGTAATGTAATTAAAAGGTGCCATGAATCATGCCACAATGGAGAATCAGTGAATGGTCAATGCACAAATGTGAAAGGAAGATTAGTTAAAAATATTTTTTCTGTAGTGGAAGAAGAGGTAATTTCCATGGCACTCACCGTATTGCACAGGAACGCGCTTCTTCCAGGCCTTCAAGAAGCGCGTTTGTGTGCGAAACGGCTGTTGCTGTATCAGTGAGGACACATCCTGTGTTTTGTCCATCTAGCAAAAAGTTGCTGAAATAAAGAGAAGATTTTATGACATGGTGAGTGCCGTGGAGATTACTTCTTATTCCATTACAGATTTATTGCTTCTGTCTTTCTTCTTCACTGATGACCACATTGGCATTCTTGGAAATAATATGATGGTCCCCATCTGACCATGAGATAAGACTGCTGGATAAGCAGAGCCAAGGCTTACAATTTTTCTCCTGCCACGTTTAATTTTATATGACAGTGTACATAAATATTCCATATTAATTATATACATGACTTTACATTTGTTTTTTATAAAAACATAAACTATAGTTTAATGTGACTAAAATATGAAGGTATTCATACAAGGTGGGAGTACTAGTTAATGAGGAAAAAAAAAAAGGTGAAGCATCAGAATGAATCATTGACGATGTTTTGCTCCAGGAGATTCCGAAAGATTCCTAGTGGGGGAAGGCAGACCACTATTCAGATGGAATGGACAATCAGAATGGAAAAGTTGTAGACAAACAGAAAACAACACGTTAAAAACAAAAAGATATGAAAAAAGCATAAAAAACCACAACTTATTGCTATGAGATCAATGTTTTCAAATTATTCAATGGACTATTCTACATGAATGAGAAAAAACATAATACCTCATTGAGACCCTTTGGTAGAATAGATTGAAATCTCACAATTAATTTAACTTCTAACTGTGCCAAGTCTTTTCTCCTAAAACCTCCACTTGGACTTTTGATGACTTTATAAATTCCTTAAATTTTTTGTAACGTCACATCACAATTATGGAATTTTTAAAAACGTTTCAGAATTGGTTTCATCAAAGTTTCTGGGGAAGCAGATGAAGCCTTGAGGATATCATTCACATGTCTCTCTTTCTGATTTTTAATTTGTGAGTGGTTAGGCCTATATAGATAATGCAGCAAGGACATGTAGCATAATAAATTACATCCTCAGTATTGCATGTAATATGATGACGGATTTGGAATGTCCGGCTATTATCATTAGTGGTAAAAGTATCAGATCTTTCCAAACTCTGATAAGCTATACAAGCTCCACAAGGCAAGCATCCCCCTTTTGGGCCTTTTAATCCAAAGGCATTAGAAATTGTGGTGTCTTCATGATAGCTATGGCCCAGTAAAACTTTTGGATTTTTAGCTCTCCGGTAGGTAATCGACGTTAATGGAGTTAAATATTTTTTCAGAATTAAATCTATCTGTAGAATCTGCCAATGTTTTTTGAACTTCATGCCATCCACTGTTGAATGTACAGTAGAAATAAATCTTACTTGATGTTACATAGTTACATAGTACGGTTGAAAAAAGACATATGTCCATCAAGTTCAACCAAGGGTGGGGAAAATGTGGGTGAAGGGAGGGAGGTAAGGAGTTTAAGCCTAGCTTCCCTACTGGTGAATGTTTTGAATAACATAAAGCAAGAACCAATCTACTCTAGGGAAGATTTCATTGCTGATCCCAGAGTTGCCATCAGACTGGATCTAGAATTTTATATGGCTACTAACGTGTTAATATTCTCTAGTTTCAAGTAGTTATCTAAGCCTTTCTTGAAGCTCAGAACTGTTCCTGCTGTGACCAGCTCCTCAGGCAGGCTATTCCACAGATTTACAGTTCTCACAGTGAAGAATGCTTTTCTCCTCTGGAGATTAAATCCTTTTTTCTCTAGCCGAAGGAAATGTTGCCTTGTCTTTTGAGGAGGCTTTACATGAAATAATTTTTCCCCATACTTTTTGGAGGAACCATTTATATACTTATATAAATTAATCATGTCCACCCAGAGCCGTCTTTTCTTAAGACTAAATAAGTTCAATTCTTCTAACCTCTCCTTATAATAAGATGCTTCATTCCCCTTATAATTTTGGTTGCTCGTCTTTGCACCCTCTCTAGCTCCATTACATCTTTTCTATAACCTGGAGCCCAGAACTGAACAGCATATTCCAAATGACGGCGCATCAATGCTTTATACAGCGGTAAAATTACATCCTTGTTTTCACGAGTCCATTCCTCTTTTAATACACGCCAATATCTTGCTTGTCTTAGAGGCAGCTGATTGACACTGCAAGCTGTTCTTTAGTTTATGATATACAAAAACACCCAGATCTTTCTCAAGAATCAATTCTTACAGTTTTTCTCCCCCTAGGACATATGCCTGCAGATCAATTGTATCCAGAGGCAGAACCTTACATTTATGCACATTGAACGTCATTTGCCAAGTGAACCTCAGTTTGTCCAGGTCTGCTTGCAATTTATCAATAGAGATGAGCGAACGGTAAAATGTTCGAGTTCGATTCGAACTTCAAACAGTAGTGGTGTTCGGTTCGAGATTCGAAACTCGAACCCTATTAAAATCAATGGGAGAAGATGTTCGGGTACATTTTTATACCAATACAGGTGAGGAAAATCTGTAATTACCATCCATAACAGTAAGCTGGATACGTGGAACAACTTAGTGAAGAAAATTTGGCTCTAAGAGTGAAAGAAAAAATTTGAGAGGCTAAAACACTTTGAAATTCCTTTCAATAGCTAACTGAAAGTATGAATACATCTTGCAAGCAGGGGCGTAGTTATAGGTGGTGCAGCGGGCTAGGTTAGACGGCAGTACCATTGGTGGCAGCGAGGACATGTCAGTGGGGAAAATGGAGGTTCCAGTTCGACAAGATTAGGCAATAGGTAACAAAAAGTTTCCAGTTCGACAAGTTTAGGCAATGGGGAACATGGAGGGTCCAGTTCGCCAAGATTAGGTAGCATTACAGAAAAGCTGAATCACCTTCGTGAAAAGTAGGCAGCAGACTCACCACTTCACAGTCTCTCAGATGCACCGGTTCAAACCCGAGTACGGCAGCTAGCATCCACACGCGCGATCCGTCGGCTCAGAGCCCATAGACAGTGCACAAACAAAAGAGGATAGAAGGCCAGCGTATCGGTGCAAAAAATCCAAGCTGTTTTATTCCTTGTGTACCCTCTGCATGTTTTTGTACAAGGAATAAAGCAGCTTGGATTTTTTGCACCGATACGCTGGCCTTCTATCCTCTTTTGTTTGTGCACTAGGTAGCATTACCATTGGTGGCAACGAGAACATGGCAGTGGGAAACATGGAGCTTCCGTTCGACAAGATTAGGCGGCATTACCATTGCTGGCAGCGAGAACATGGCAGTGGGGAACATGGAGGTTCTGGTTCAACAAGATTACGCTGCAGTACCATTGGTGGCAGCGAAAACATGCCAATGGGAAACATCGAGGTTCAGGATAACAGGACTTAGTACATTTGGTGGTAGTACAGGTGAAGGCATTTAAAAAATAAAGATTTGGAGGGCTACAAGGAGGAGTAAGAGGTGTCTGCAGTGCATATCAACGTCATAAAGGTGTATATTTCAAAATAAATTCAGCCAAAAGACTAAATCTAGCTGTTGGCAGCAGTAGAATACAATTTGTTGAAGGAGCAGGCACAAGAACTACAGACATGAGATGTAGTGGAATTTAAAATGTGTATTTCACATTGTCAAAAAGACGTGCTACAGCTTGCTAGTCAGTGACATCAGCAACCAGGGCAACAAAATGGTCAGAGATCCACATTGTCAGGGGAAAGACAGATAAGTTTGTCAGTTATCACTCTGTCAGCTGTGCTGAATGTGCGTTCCGAGATAACGCTGGCGGCTGGGCAGGATAAAACTTCTATGACGTGTCGAGCAAGCTCAGGCCATTTATTCATTTTGGACACCCAGAAGTTGGATAGGTCCAGACTAAGTACATAAACATCGATGTTGAGCCGCAGGTAGTCATGGACCATGACTTGCCTTGCAGGCATTAGTGAGGTGGTAAAAATCGATTGCCAATTGTCACTCAGTAGGGTTCTGCTACACCACCTGCTGCTGTGGCTATTTGCCATTCTACTGCTGCCACGTTGCTGACGTTGTTCCATCATGACATTAGAATGTGAAGACGCAAAAGCAGTTTTGAGTTAATCAATGAGAACTGTCTCAAAACCCTTTATTCTACTGTCAATTTCTGTGGGTGAAAGAAAATTGCGCTCTTTTGTCTTGTTACGTGGATCAAGAAGGATGGCCACCCAGTAATCACTGTTCATTTTTATTACCTTGATGTGTGGATCATGTTGCCGGAAATGTAGCAACCAAGCACTCATGTGTGAGATGCTGCCGGGATCTCCCAAGCTTTGGGCTCGAGGGGCACTAACGGGATCTTCCTCCTCTTCCTCCTCCTCCTCCTGTAATCTGTGCCAACCTCTTACCACTGAAAGGTAATCAGTACCAGTGGTGTCTATCCCTGCCTCCTCATCCTCCTCTACTTCCTCATGCTAACCGTCACCAGAGCCCTGGCTAACCTCATGTGCTCTACTCTGTGAGCTGAACTGCTGTCCTGCACCTGCCCTTGACCTAGAACCACCGCCTAAAAAAGTACTATACAATAGCGAAACAGTCTGGACTTCTACATCGTCCGGCAAGTAAGGCTCTGTGTCTGCCTCCTCCATCACTGCTGGGACCTGCTGCCTCAGAGTGCCTAACGCTTGTTCCAGTAAATTTTATAAACAGAACGATCATGCTGACAAGGGCATCGTTCCGACTGACCATTTTGGTGTCCTCTTCAAAACTGCCACAGATGGTGCAGAGATCCTTCACCGGTCTCCTCTCTCTATAGGTCAACACTCTGAGGTCCGCACCACTGCTAGCCAGGCTATGCGACATTTCATACTACATGGTGGCAATACGCTGCTGCCACAATCGCTGGAGCATGTGGAGGGTGGAATTCCAGCGTGTTGACATATCACATATCAGACGGTTGACGGGGAGGTCTAGATCACACTGCAATGCTGCCAGTCATGCCTAAGCAGGGTCGAATGCCGGAAGTCTGAGCTAAAACTTCAAGCCTTTCTCAGCAGACAATCGCGCTTGAGAAATTTCTGCACAACCAGGTTCATGACATGTGCCAGACAAGGGATGTACGTAAATCTACCGATCTTAAGGGCAGCAAGGAGATTGCTCCCGTTGTTCCACACCACCTTGCCTGGTGCCAGGTTCTTAGCACCAAGTCACTGGTCAGTCTGAGTGCACAGAGCTGTCCACAGCTCTTGACTTGTGTGTTGACGTTCTCCAAGACAAATTAATTTGAGAATGGCCTGGTTTCTCTTGGAACGTGATGCTATCTGTCAAGGTTTTGGATCTGGAATCTGCACCATCCCACAGTGTTGAAGAGTGTCGACCGAGACCCCTCACCAGAGGCACTGCCATCCACCAAACTCACCCAGGGAGCAGTCAGTGAGATGTTATGGCCTTGACTGTGCTTACTAGTCCATGTGTCTATAGTGAGATGGACTTTTGTGGACACAGATGCAGCCAATGCGCTTGAGATCTTTTCTACAATGTGGCGGGCCAGGGCAGGGACAGCTTTTCTGGCAAATAAATGCCTGCTCGGCATCTGATATTAGGGGCATGCCAGGGCCATAACTTGGCAGAACCCATCTGTGTTCACCAGGCGGAAAGGCAACAGCCTGGCAATGCCAAACTTCAGGTTTTTGGCTTTGGGATGGTTGGGGTGAAAGCATTTCTTTTGCTCCCACACCTTGTAAACAGAAGGCTGGCTGCCGGACTGGCTGCTGTATGGCGTTCAGGTCACACTGAAGGAAAGGGGAAGGTGTAGGCTGTGTTACTGGTGGTGGGAATCGGCCGACGGTATCTGGGTCTGGGGATGGTGCTTGCTCATGATGCTCTGGCACATCGGCAGCAGAGGACCGCCTGGGCTTGGAAGTGGCGGAGGAGGAGGCAGAAAATGTCACGGTGGTTGGAAGCCCAGGACCTGTGTGGCCTTTTTTCTCCAAGTGACTATTCCACAGCAATTCATGCTTTCCATGCATGTGCCTGTTCATGCTCATGGTGCTTAAACTCTTTTTAATCATTCCTCTACTGACGTGTTGACGGCAAATCCAGCATATAACGTCAGTCGGTGAATCTGTGGCTTGATCGAAAAAGGCCCAAGCTTCACAGGTCCTGGATCTTTTCGACTGTGAAAACCTAGTACCGGTGTTCCTGCTGCCATCTCTGACCAAGGCTGGCGGAGTAATGTCAGCGGACTTGTGCGACCACCCTCTCCTTTTCTGAGTCCGGACCCGCACTGACACTGCCCCATCATTATTTTACTTCACTGATGATGCGCTCACCAGCTGCTGCTCAAAAGACCATGTTGGATTCGCAATGTCATCATCATCAAAGGTGACTTCCTCTTCCTCGCAGTCTACATTCTCAAGCTGCGGGCTAGAAGCCACAGGCACTGCGAGGCATTGCTGGCCGCTCGGTATTTCTGATGACAATCCAGCTTCCTTCTCCTCCTCTGATGGCATTAGTGATTGGGCGTTAGAGCAGACATAATCATCCTCTTTGGCCTCTTGATCTTTTGAAATGCCTTCTAACCCCAACCGCATTGATCAAAGAGCTCTTCAGAATATGGATTATTTGGAGTGGTCTGTATATTGGGTTGTGACATTCGGCCGTGTTTGCTTTAGGATGGACTGATGATGATAGTAACATTTGTGGCCGTGACTGAGAGGAAGAGGAGGTAAAACCATTGGATATATTGCTTTTAGAGATGGGCGAATTTCTCAAAAATTCGATTCGGTCACTTCGCCGAATTTCCCGACAAAAATAAATTCGGTTCGAATTACTTCGGGACGAATCACGTTAAAAAACAGCTATTTCCAGGGTGCTGTAGAACATTGTGCCATGCTTAAATATGCAGAGGGAGCTTGGTTTGGTTTTCGCACAATGTTGTGTTTTAGCATGACATGCACATCGGTTTACTATAAAATTCCCTGGGCACTTAAGAGGGCAAAACTGACCAAAAAACCCAAGCGGGAATGTAGCCTGATAAAGTCATGGCAGCGACAGCTGGAAAAAAAACAAGCTGAGGGCTCAGGTGGCAACATCAGTGACAGAGTGTGGAGGTGACAGCAGCAGCCACAGCAGCATGAGGTCAGAGAGTGGCACAATGACATTCTGGAGGTGGCAAAAACAGGAATAGGCCACAGAGTGGCACAATGACACAGTGTCTAGGTCATGGCAGCAGCAGCATGAGATCAGAGAGTGGCACAATGACATTCTGGAGGTGGCAAAAACAGGAGTAGGCCACAGAGTGGCACAATGACAGAGAGTGGAGGTGACGGTGGCATCAGCATGAGGTCAGACAGTGGCACAATGACATTCTGGAGGTGGCAAAAACAAGAGTAGACCACAGAGTGGCACAATGACAGAGTGGAGGTGACGGCGGCAGCAGCATGAGGTCAGAGAGTGGCACAATCACATTCTGGAGGTGGAAAAAAACAGGATTAGGCCACAGATTTGCACAATGACAGAGAGTGGAGGTGACGGTGGCAGCAGCATGAGGTCAGACAGTGGCACAATGACATTCTGGAGGTGGCAAAAACTGGAGTAGGCCCCAGAGTGGCACAATGACAGAGAGTGGAGGCGACGGCAGCAGGAGCAACAGCATGAGGTCAGAGAGTGGCACAATGACAGTGTGTAGGTGGGTGGCAATACCAGTCCCTGGTAAAGATGGTTGGTGGCAGATGGAGGAACTGTCAGCAGATGTGTGGCATCAGGTGGGTGGCGGCATCAGAATAGTGGCTGAGGCAGGTAGTTTGAACCCAGACTCATTTCTCACAGTTTGGGTGAGGCGTCATGGCTGATGTAGTCCGACGCCTAAGGCATTGGTGTGTGGAAATCCTGGCCGTTCCACACCTGATTCATCTTGACAAAGGTCAGTCGTTCCACATTTCCCGTGGACAAGCGGGTTCTCCTTGGGTAATGATGGCCCCGCCGCACTGAACACCCGCTCTGATGCCCACATACTGGCCGGGCAGGAAAGCTTCTCCACTAAAAAACTCGCAAGTTGTGGCCACACATCCAGTTTGGCTGCCCAGTAGTCCAGCGGATCTTCTAACTGGGTTGGCAGAGTGCTGTCCAAGTAGGCCACCACCTGTTGGTTCAGGGTCTGCTCCAGGTCCTGCTGCTGCTGCTGCTGCCAGCGACTGCCCTCCTCACTAGGCGGCTGAAGGAAGCTGCTCATCATGACTCCAGACTTAGGTTGCTGCTGATGGAGCTGCTACTGCTCCTATCCCCCCAATTTCCCCCAGCAGCCGCGGCAGTAGTACGTGAGCGCTGAAGAACCCCCCGGTCAGACCTGTCAGAGAAGGAACAATGCTGCAAATAGGCAGCGGCCAACTGACTACGGAGGATTTCCCTATAGTATTTGAGTTTGTCCTCCCCTCAATAGCTGGGAAAAAGGCTCCCATTTTGGACCGGTAGCGAGGGTCCAATAGGGTGGAGAGCCAGAAGTAATCTCTCTGCCGGATGGTGACTATTCGGCTGTCACTAGCCAGGCAAATCAGCATGCTGCGGGCCATCTGCACAAGTGACTCCGAGGGGCCCCTGCCTCCATCTCCACTGTATACGGCCTCTTTGCTTGCGGGTCATCTGCCTCGTCTTCCTCATCTCCATCTTTCTCCTCCAGCTGCTCCTGCTCCTCCTCTCTTGTCACCTGGGTAGAAAATCCACTCATTTCACCAGACAATGCTTCTGCTCCAATGTCCTCTGCCTCCTACTCCTCCATTTCAGTCCCCAGCGGACTCATGTGGCCGCGGATGTTAGTCGCCACGTCTCCGTCCCCTGCCCAGACAGATTTTTCAGCATCTGTTCCCGTACATGAAGCAGTGGTTTGATGTTATTCATCCCGTTGTCCGGGCCACTGACAAATAATGTCGCCTCCTCGAATGGCCTCAACAAACGGCAGTGCCCACCATGAGCTGCCACTGCTGACATCAAAGTTACACAGGGGAGTACTCCTGTCCGTCTGGATCATCAAAAAATCGTAATGGCCTTTCTCTGTTCATACAGTCGTCCAACATGTGCAGGCTGGAATTTCAACGGATGGAAACATCGCAATCAGAGTGTGTTGGGGGGGGCCCGTTCTGCCGCTGCAACTCGAGGAGGGTGTTTCCTGGCTTTGTAGGAAATGGATGAAGTGCATGCACATATCCTGGCCATTTTTAAAGCATCTTCTGAAGATCGGTGGAAAAAATTCAGGAAACCCTTTTCACAACCAGATTGAAAAACGTGCGCCATGCAGGGTGCATGGACCATCCCTCCTCGGTGGGAGCGCAGAACCATGTTCCCCATTGTCCGTCACCATGGTTCCGATTTGCAGTTGGGGCGGAGAAAGCCACCACATCGATTCTTGCTGCATGACACGGAGCAGTTCCTCCCCTGTGTGACTTCGTTCACCGAGGGAAGCCAGGTGTAGAACTGCGTGACAACCGCTGTCCCTACACATGTGGTATGATGGGGCATACTTGTGGAGGCTGAGGTGGTGGTGGTGGTGGAGGAGGCGGACTTGGCGCAGGAGCCGCATTTTTACAACGTGGAGGAGAAAGCGGCGTCTCCTGTCCAAGTTGTTGGTGTGCCTGGGCCGGAAGCACATTCACCCATGGGCCATAAAGGGACATGTACTGGCCCTGACCGTAGTTACAGCTCCAGACGTCCGCGCTGCCGTGCACCTTGGAACAAACCGATAAGCTCAAGGACTGACCCACCTTCTGTTCTACATATTTATGAAGTGCTGGTACTGCCTTTTTGGAAAAGAAATTATGGCTTGGAACTCTCCATCTCGGCTCGGCACAAGCCATTAGTTCTCTGAACGGTGCAGAGTCCACCATTTGGAAAGGGAGGGACTGCAGTACCAACAACTTGGACAGGAGCATGGTCAGCTTCTGCACCTTAGGATGGTTGGACGCATATTGTTGTGTCTTTGCAATCGCCTCGTTGAACGACTGCTGGCGCCATGAGTAGCGAGGAGCAGGAGCATCTGGACCGGGAGAAGATGTCAAAGAGAAACAGCTCCCTTCTGCAGAGGTGGTGGAGCCTTGACTGGCTGCAATGGCATGCGTGCCACTGGGCGCTGCTGCTGCTGTTGCTGCGGCGGCAGGATGGACCACCACATCTGAGCCACGTTTCTCCCAGGCCACCGGATGGTGACGCTGCATGTGTTGACGCAGGGCTGTGGTGCCAACGTTAGCTCCCTGGCCACGCTTCACTTTCTGCTTACAGATTCTACATATACCCATATTAGGCTCCTCCGGTGTCTTAGCAAAGAACTGCCACACCGCCGAGTAGCTAATTTTACCGCCAACGCTCCGCACTGAGAGACAACTGCCGCCGCTGTCTCGCTGAGCCCCTGTGCCGCTACTTTCTTGGTCCTGCGAAGCGTTTTTACCCTGTGGCCGCTTGGCTCCCGACCTCACACTGCTGATACCCTGCTGACTCACGGCCACACAACCCACTTGCTGTCTGCGCCGCTGCCTGACGCCCTTTTCTCCTGACCGTCATGAAGCCCTTGCCTCACCCGGCTCCCAAGTGCGGTCGGCTACATCATCATCTATATGTGTTTCATCGTTACTGCTGTCCTCATCACCGTTCTTGGTATGCAGAGGCTGACCCCTCACAACATGACCTCCCATGCCACTCTCAACATCTATACTTTGCTGCCTACTGCAAAAAGCAGGGGATATTGGCCCCATTTCTTCACTGCCAAGTAGCTGCTGACTGCCCTCCTCAAATTGTTCATCCTCGCTATATAGTGGTGCTGAGCCCAGACCACATAGTAGATCTCTGGCTGAGGGAACCAGATGGGACAGAGGCGGGTTGAGGACAGGTGAGTGCCGCTGACCCGCTCCCGGGCCATGCCAACTAAGGGTTGTGTCTGACGTTCCCACCGACTCTTGGTTGGGGTTGTCAGAAGTCATCTGGGAGGATGTGGATGACCTAGTCAACTGATCAAGAACCATTGGGTTGCTGAACAACACACGGCCGCTAGATGACAGAGGCAGTTGTGGCCTCACCGAGTGACCCCTGCTGCGACGTCCCCTTGCTTTGCTGCGAACTGGGCCTGGAATGTTTGTGCCTCTGCCACTCGCAGGTGAGAGCCTGCCACCTCTCTGTCTGACATACTGTTTGTTCTAAAATGTACAGACACTGTTTGATGAAGATATCTGTATATGATAAATACACACCCTGTATTTTACTCCAAATGAACCCACTAACAAGCTTGGGTAACCCTTGGATATAAATTGAGCTCCACAAGTGGGCAGGAAAAATTGACTTGTATGTGCCGTTTAAAACTCTGTGTATTTTACTGAATATAAAAGCACAAACAGGCTTAATTAACCTTCGGATATGAATTATGCTACAGAATTTCTTCTGTGGCGGTAAAAAACAAAGTTTCTTTTACTGAGTACAACTGCAGAAAAACTCTTAGTTAACCCTTGGATGTAAATTGCGCAAAAGTATTGAGCAACCAAAAACTAGTAGCTTTGTAGCGTGTTACAATGGCGTGTTTTTTACGCTACACAACAAGAGGAAAACTTGTAATTAACCTTCGCTTGTGAATTATGCTACAGAAAAAATGTATTTTTTGCCGGTGAAAAAGATGGTTTATTTTAGTCACCACAGCAGCAGAACAACGCTTAATTAACCCCTGGATGTAAATTGCGCAAAAGAATTGAGCAACCAAAAACTACAAGCTTTGTAGAAGGTTACAATGGCATGTTTTTTATGCTACACAAGAGGGAAACCTGTAATTAATCTTCGCTTGTGAATTATGCTACAGGAAAAATGTATTTTTTGGCAGTGAAATAAACATTTTCTTTTAGTCACCACAGCAGCAAAACAACGCTTAATTAACCCCTGGATGTAAATTGCGCAAAAGAGTTGAGCAGCCAAAAATGAAGTGGTATTTGGATTGTAAAAACGCTGTTTCTTTAAATGAATACAAACAGGAACAGGCTTAGATCCCCCTTGGATATTCAATGTGCTGTGAGTAGATAGCATTAAAATGTATATGCAGCTGCACTGGACACACACTGGACTTCAGATCCAATACCTCACAAAATAAGACAGAGAACGTTCAGAGAAGCAGTCTCTGAGACAAGCTGAGACACCCCCAAAAATCGCTGTATAAAAATGAGTTCTTTAGTATCAGCTATCTTAAGCAGCCGTGGCAGCACCTTCCCTAATCAGTACAGTGAGAGCGGTATGAGCTCCCAGCGTCGCGCCCGGACTTATATAGTGCGGTGACGTCACAGAATCCCGCCGGTCTCTGATTGGCTTCATCTCTGCACATGTCATGTAGGCTATGCCCTTCTTCCTCCCAGAGTTCTTTGCCCCATGTAACACCATGTGCTCGCAGCCATTTTATCAACCGAAGTACCCCAAAGTTCGACTTCGTTCCGAACCGAAGTTTTCCTGAAATTCTAAACGAATTCCACTTTGTTAGAATCGATTCGCCCATCTCTAGTTGTCTGATGGGGTAAAAGATGCTATGATCAGCCACCCAACTCCTGAGACCCTGAGTGACTTTATGACTCAGGCTGGGTCTATCGACAGAAGATTAAGGGAGAGTCGCAGGGAAAAGCAAGGGGGTACGACTGTTCAGCTCAGGGCAGATTTTCCCGTACAACCTCCTTCTACCTTCTTTAAAAGTTCTCCTCTTTCACCTCCATCACCATCTTCCCCTCAGTTTTCTGGAGAAGAACCCATGGTGTTGGGTTTCACATATTTTGCCACCAGGAGGAGACACCGGT
This sequence comes from Phyllomedusa bahiana, assembly GCA_025379985.1. Classification (NCBI taxonomy): domain Eukaryota; kingdom Metazoa; phylum Chordata; class Amphibia; order Anura; family Hylidae; genus Phyllomedusa; species Phyllomedusa bahiana. The sequence goes on along the minus strand of JAODAL010012042.1, from coordinate 57,004 downwards.
TGGAGAATGCCTTGTGCCTTTATTGTGGGAAACCCAGCCATTTCCTGAGAGACTGTCCGATTAGACCCAAGTCACCCCAAGGTAATACCAAACGTCGGAGCGATTTCCAGGAAGGTAACTCGGATGTACAGGTACTTCCTAATGTAAATAACACGTTTTTTTTTACCCGTAACCTTGGTTTCTAGTTCCAAGACTCTTGCCTGTCATGCCATGATTGATTTGGGTGCTGCTGTTATTTTTATCAATATGGTTGTTGCTAAAGCCTTGGGTTTGGAACTTGTTCCTTTGTGTTCTCCCTTTTGTGTTTCAGGTGTAGAGTCTATCTCCCGAACCGGGGGAAGAATAAAATTTTGTACTGCAGAGATCAATTTGGATGTTGGGAGTTCGCATACGGAAAAGCTTTCGTTTTTTGTCCTGGAGAAACTCACCATGGAGGTAATTCTTGGGTTGCCTTGGCTCCGCCTCCATAATCCTGTATTCGACTGGAGGACCACTGAGTTGATCAAATGGGCTGACTAATGTGTTTCTCATTTTAAGGTTGTCCATCCCTTGGTGTGTGTTCTGATTAATGCTCATGATTAGAGATGGGTGAATTGATTCCAACGAAGTGGAATTCGTTTAGAATTTTAGGAAAACTTTGATTCTGAATGAAGTCGACGTTTGGGGTGATTCGCGGGAACGAAGCATGTTTTTAATTGATAAAATGGCTGCGAGCACATGGCGTTACATGGGGCAAAGAAGTCTGGGAGGAAGAAAGGTGTAGCCTACATGACATGTGCAGAGATGAAGCCAATCAGAGACCGTCGGGATTCTGTGACGTCACCGCACTATATAAGTCCGGGCGCGACGCTGGCAGTTCACACCGCTTTCACTGTGCTGTGTAGGGAAGGTGCTGCCGCTGCGGTTTATGATACATCATACTAAAGAACTCACTTTTATACAGCGATTTTTGAGGGGTGTCACAGCTTGTCTCAGAGACTGCTTCTCTTACGTTCTAATTCTGATTTTGTGGGGTGTTGGAACTGAAGTCCAGTGTGCGTCCAATTCAGCTACATATACGTTTTAATGCTATCTGCTCAGTTCTTGAGCACATTGAATATCCAAGGGTTATCTAAGCCTGTTGCTGTTGTATTCAGTTAAAGAAACAGCGTTTTTACAATCCAAATACCACTTAATTTTTGGTTGCTCATTTCTTTTGCGCAATTTAGATCCAGGGGTTAATTAAGCGTTGTTCTGCTGTTGTGGTCACTAAAATAAATGTTCTTTTTCACCGCCAAAGAAGAAATTTTGGCTGTAGCATAATTCATATCCGAAGGTTAATTACGAGTTTTTCTGTTGTTGTGTTACATAAAATACACGCCGTTTTAACACACTTCAAAGCTGGTAATTGTTGGCAGCACATTTCGTTTGCGCAATTTACATCCAAGGTTTACCTAAGTATTTTTCTGCAGTTTTAGTCAGTGAAAGAAACGTTTTTCACCACCAAAGAAGAAATTCTGTAGCATAATTCATATCTGAAGGTTAATTAAGCCTGTTTGTGCTTTTATATTCAGTAAAATACACAGTGTTTTTAAATGGCACATACAAGTAAATTTTATCTGCCCATTTGTGGAGCTCAATTTATATCCAAGGGTTACCCAAGCTTGTTAGTGGGTTAATTTGGAGTCAAATACAGTGTGTGTGTTTATCATATACAGATATCTTCATCAAATAGAGTCTGTACATTTTAGAACAAACAGTATGTCAGACAGAGCGGTGGCAGGCTCTTCTCCTGTGAGTGGCAGTGGCACAAACATTCCTGGAGCAGGCCCAGGTCGCAGCACAAGGGGACGTCGCAGCAGGGGTGACTTGGTGAGACCAGAACTGCCGGTGTCATCTAGCGGTCATGTGTTGTTCAGCAACCAAATGGTTCTTGATTGGTTGACTAGGTCATCCACTTCCTCCTAGATGACAACCCCAGCCACGAGTCGGTGGGAACATCAGACACAACCCTTATTTGGCATGGCCCGGGAGCGGGTCAGCGGCCCTCACCAGTCCTCAACCCGCCTCTGTCCCATCCGATTCCCTCAGCCAGAGATCTACTATGTGGTCTGGGCTCAGCGCCACTATACTTCGAGGATGAACAATTTGAGGAGGGCAGTCAGCAGCTACTTGGCAGCGAAGAAATGGGGCCAATATCCCCTGCTTCTTGCAGTAGTCGGCATAGTATAGATGTGGAGAGTGGCATGGGAGGTCATGTTGTGAGGGATCAGCCTCTGCATACAAAGACCCATGAGGAGGACAGCAGTGACGATAAAACACAAAGCGATGATGATGTAGCCGACCGCACTTGGGAGCCGGGTGGAGCACGGGCTTCATCATTGTCAGGAGAAGAGGGCGTCAGCTTGCGCGTCAGGCAGCGGCGCAGCCAGCAAGTGGGTTGTGTGGCCGTGATTCAGCAGGGTAGCAGCAGTGTGAGGTCAGGAGCCAAGCAGCCACAGGGTAGAAAACACGCTTCGCAGGTCCAAGAAAGTAGCGGCACAGGGGCTCAGTGAGGCAGCGGTGGTAGTAGTCACTCAGAGCGGAGCGTTGGCGGTAAAATCAGCTACTCGGCAGTGTGGCAGTTCTTTGCTAAGACACGGGAGGAGCCGAATATGGGTATATGTAGAATCTGTAGGCAGATAGTGAAGCGTGGCCAGGGAGCTAACGTTGGCACCACGGCCCTGCGTCAACACATGCAGCGTCACCATCCGGTGGCCTGGGAGAAACGTGGCTCAGATGTGGTGGTCCATCCTGCCGCCGCCGCAGCAGAAGCACCCTGTGGCACGCATGCCATTGCAGCCAGTCAAGGCTCCCCACCTCTGCAGAAGGGAGCTGTTTTTCTTTGCCATCATCTCCCGGTCCAGATGCTCCTGCTCCTCGCTACTCATAGCGCCAGCAGTCGTTCAACGAGGCAATTACAAAGAGACAACAGTATGCGTCCAAACATCCTAAGGTGCTGAAGCTGACCAAGTTGTTGGTACTACAGGCGCTCCCTTTCCAAAAGGTGGACTCTGCACCGTTTAGAGAACTAATGGCTTATGCTGAGCCGAGATGAAGAGTTCCAAGCCGTAATTTCTTTTCCAAAAAGGCAGTACCAGCACTTCACAAATATGTAGAACAGAAGGTGGGCCAGTCCTTGAGCTTATCTGTTTGTTCCAAGGTGCAGGGCAGCGCGGACGTGTGGAGCTGTATCTACAGTCAGGGCCAGTACATGTCCTTTACAGCCCACTGGGTGAATGTGCTTCCGGCCCAGGCACACCAACAACTTGGACAGGAGACGCCGCTTTCTCCTCCACGCTGTCAAACTGCTGCTCTTGCGCCAATGTCCGCCTCCTCCTCCTCCACCACCACCATCATCACAGCCTCCACAAGTACTGCTCCATCATACCACATGTGTAGGGCACAGCGGTGTCACGCAGTTCTACACCTGGCTTGCCTCGGCAAACGAAGTCACACAGGTGAGGAACTGTTCCGCGTCATGCAGCAAGAAATCAATGTGTGGCTTTCTCTCCGCCAACTGCAAATCAGAACCATGGTGACGGACAATGGGAGGAACATGGTGTCCGCGCTGCATCGAAGAGGGATGGTCCATGCGCCCTGCATTGGGCACGTGTTCAATCTGTTTGTGTAAAGGTTCCTGAAGTCTTCCACCGATCTTCAGAAGATTCTGAAAATGGCCAGGAAACTGTGCATGCACTTCATCCATTCCTACAAAGCCAGGAACACCCTCCTCGAGTTGCAGCGGCAGAACACACTCTGATATGCGATGTTTCCACCCGTTGGAATTCCAGCCTGCACATGTTGGACCGACTGTATGAACAGAGAAAGGCCATTAACGATTTTTTGATGATCCAGGCGGAAAGGAGTACTCCCCTGTGTAACTTTGATGTCAGCCAGTGGCAGCTCATGCGTGACACCTGCCATTGCGGAGGCCAGTTGAGGAGGTGAAGTTATTTGTCAGTCGCCATGAGTACGGGATGAATAACATCATTCCACTGCTTCATGTCCTGGGACAGATGCTGAAAAATCTGTCTGGGCAGGGGACTGGAGACGTGGCGACTACATTTCGCAGCCACATAAGTCCAGTGGGGCCTGAACTGGAGGAGGAGGAGGACATTGGAGCAGAAGCGTTGTCTGGTGAAATTAGTGGATTTTCTACCCAGGTGACAAGAGAGGAGGAGCAGGAGCAGCTGGAGGAGGTAGATGGAGATGAGGAAGACAAGGAAGATGACCCGCAAGCACCGTGGCAGTATACAGTGGAGATGGAGGCAGGGAGCCGCTCGGAGTAACTTGTGCAGATGGCCCGCAGCATGCTGATTTGCCTGGCTAGTGACAGCCGAATAGTCACCATCTGGTAAAGAGGGATGACTTCTGGCTCTCCACCCTATTGGACCCTCACTACCGGTCCAAAATTGGAGCCTTTTTCCCAGCTGCTGAGAGGAAGGAGAAATTCAAATACTAAAGGGAAATCCTCCGTAGTCAGTTGGCCGCTGCCTATGTGCTGCAACGTCCCTCCTCTGACAGGTCTGACCGGGGGCTTCCTCAGTGGTCACGTACTACTGCTGCGGCTGCTGGGGGAAGGTGGGGGGGTAGGAGCAGTACCATTTCCATCAGCAGCAACCTAAGTCTGGAGTCACTGATGAGCAGCGTCTTTCACCCGCCTAGTGAGGAGGGCAGTCGCCAGCAGCAGCAGAAGGACCTGGAGCAGTCCCTGAACCAACAGGTGGTGGCCTACTTCGACAGCACTCTGCCACCCCAGTTAGAAGATGCGCTGGACCACTGGGCAGCCAAACTGGATGTGTGGCCGCAACTTGCCGAGTTTGCAGTAGAGAAGCTGTCCTGCACGGCCAGTAGTGTGGCATCAGAGCGGGTGTTCAGTACGGCGGGGGCCATCGTTACCCCCAAAGAGAACCCACTTGTCCACGGGAAATGTGGAACGACTGACCTTTGTCAAGATGAATCAGACATGGATTGGCCAGGATTTCCACACACCAATGCATTAGGCGTCAGATTACTCATGACGCCTCACCCAAACTTTGAGAAATTATTCTGGGTTCAAACTACCTGCCTCAGCCACTACTCTGATGCTGCCACTTGCCTGATGCCACACATCTGATGCCAGTGTCTCCATCTGCCTACCGCCATCTTTACCAGGGACTGGTATTGCCACCCACCTCCACACTCTGTCATTGTGCCACTCTATGACCTCATACTGCTTCTGCTGTTGCTGATGCCGTGACATCCACACTGTGTCATTGTGCCACTCTTTGACCTCATGCTGCTGCTGTTGTTGCTGCTGCGGTCACCTCCACACCCTGTCATTGTGCCACTCTCTGACCTCATGTTGCTCCTGCCGTCACCTCCACTCTCTGTCATTGGCCACCCTGTGACCTAGTCCTGTTTGTGCCACCTCCACATTCTGTCATTGTGCCACTCTCTGACCTCATGCAGCTGCTGTGGCTGCTGCCGTGACCTCCACTCTCTGTCATTATTCCACTCTGTGGCCTACTCCTGTTGGTGCCACCTCCAGAATGTCATTGTGCCACTTTATTACCTCATGCTGCTGTTGCTGCTGCCGTGACCTTCACATTCTGTCATTGTGCCACTCTGTGGCCTACTCCTGTTTTTGCCACCGCTAGAATGTCATTGTGCCACTGTCTGACCTCCTGCTGCTGTGGCTGCTGCTGTCACCTCCACACTCTGTCACTGTGCCACTCTGTGGCCTACTGATGTTGCCACCTGAGCCCTCAGCTTGTTTTTTTTCCAGCTGTCGCTGCCACGACTTTATCAGGCTACATTCCCGCTTCAGTTTTTTGGTCAGTTTTGCCCTCTTAAGTGCCCAGGTAATTCAGACCAAAACAAATTTTATCGGAAAATTCGGCGAAGTCGGCGAATCGAATTTTTGAGAATTTCGCCCATCTCTACTCATGATATTTCAGAATGTAATTCCGAATTCAATGACGTCGTTGATGGGTACGTTGCGGATATTTGGTCTCCGCACCAGCCTGATGATTGCACTATAGACCTCATTCCGGGGGCAAAGCTCAACTTGTCTGCCCCGGAACGAGAATCTTCGCATCAGTATATTGAGGAACCTGTAAATATTCCTTCTCCGGGAAAGCTTGTTGCCACCTTGATTTCAAATCCAGTGTCCTCGTCTGCCGACTCACCAGATTCTGCTTCTTCTGAACTGTTCCTCTTTTTCTGTGAGGATGATTTCCTCCTCAGGTATTCTGCCGCTGCAGGTGGTGAAACTAAGATAGAGTCCACCGTTAATCGACTGTGCACAGTCTGGGCTAGGAGTCATAAGACTCTAAAAAACGCCCAACTAAAAATATAAAAAACCTGGTAAAAATTGCCGACCCACACCAAAATATGTTCGTCTCCGAATCCCATCTGCAAAACAAGCCCCGAAGTTGGTAAAGGGAAAAGTTCACCAAGCCCACTCTGCTAAACCTAGAGGGTCTGTTGAGGGTCCGGTTGCCCCTCATAAAGGGGGTGGGTACTGTTATGATTGTGCCTGACACACCCCCGGCTTTTGGCTCTGGTCGCCGGCCACGGACATTGCGGCGAAAACCGTGGTTTCTGACATAACACCTTACATTTGAATTTTCTAGTGTGAACTTGGTCTTCCTTCCTGCATTGTTGATTGATTCCTGGCCAACGCCCTTGGTCAGGAATCTTCCAGCACTCCACTGCTCCTTGTTGGTTTCAGTTAATTGACAGCCCTTTGTTCCTATCAGGTCTTCTGTTACTTCCACCCATTACCTTCATCCTTTTGGTTTCTGGCAGGTATTTAAGGGCTGTTATACCTCTTCCCCTTGCCTGCTATAGGTTTTGCTCCGTGTAGTTCGCCCGTTATTTTGCCTGTTGCTCTTTGCCTTACTGACATTCTGGTTGGGGCCGGCCTATTAAGGAGACGGGTTCCCCAAGAGGCAGGGACAGGGGCTGGGACCAGTGTCAGGGCCTCACTTGTCTGTGTTTTGGTGTGTGTCCCTGACCGGTCCCTGACAACAGCACATTAAGATATACCACTGGGGATACATGGATGAAACTCTTCAATACAGGGTGGTGTCAGTAAATGTATATGAGTATATGTTGTATGAAAAATTAATAATAAAAACATTTAAAATTATTTTCTGACAAAAAGAACAATCTAGAAAGATTGTGCATGATGCTATAAATTAATAACCAACAATGAGGCAGATTGGTGGTATAATCACATATAAAGGAAATATATAACAAATGTACAAGGCAATGTGCACTGCTGCTGTATGTTAAATGTTTTATACCACTATATCCTACATTGGCATAACATATTACACTTAAAATGAGAGGTGTTTATGAAGATTAAAGAGCTAGATGTTCTCACCCTGCAGGAAGTTTCCACCATCAAAAGCTATGATCTTTTTTTATAATTTTTAGGTTTGCGAACACCATAAAGTGCTAAAACTTAATTAACACCTTTAAAAAGACCCCATATTTGAAACTACACCACTTAAGGAATATATCCAGCATAAGGCTGTGAAAATGATTTTTTTTCCAACATTCTGTAATTTTAGCTGTAAATTTAAAGGAATCCTGGAAAAAAATAATTCCAAAATTTTTTATACAATTTTTTCCAAGTTTGGCAATACTCTATACAGTGTCGGACTGGGGGGTCTGGGGCCCACACGGTAGTTGATCTTGGGGGGCCCACCCTACTGTACATGAAAATATTACCGGCCTCTCGGACATAAATGCGTCCATTTTACCACATAATACAGTGTGCAAAACAGAACTGTATTGTGTAGTACAATAACAAGTTAGTCACACATTTGTCAGTCTAACATATCACCCACACCGATATAACCTACAACACCATATAGAGACCACATAGAGGTCAGACACCAGCTCAGGTATAACCTACAACACTGCCATATAGAGACCACATAGTGGTCAGACACCAGCTCAGGTATAACCTACAACACCGCCATAGAGACCACATAGAGGTCAGACACCAGCTCAGGTATAACCTATGACACTGCCATATAGAGACCACATAGAGGTCCCCGCCCACTCTCACAGGCTGTCCAAAGAAGGGCAGCTTGCAGGTTGGGTGTTGTTTATTTTTTCTCTCTGAATAATGGAGGTCGGTTGACCCAGTGAGAGGCCTGATTGGCTAGATTGAGAGGTAAAGATAGCATAGGACTGCCCGATTTTGAGATCACGTTGAAAGTCGTGGGCAGCTTAAACATCTTTTGATCAAAATATGTGAACCGAGAGTCTCAAAGTTTTTTCATGTATGATAGATAGCATAAATGCTTCTTTAGGGATTTCCACCTAGAGGTCAGACACCAGCTCACGTATAACCTACAACACCGCCATATAGAGACCACATAGAGGTCAGACACCAGCTCAGGTATAACCTACAACACCGCCATATAGACCACATAGAGGTCAGACACCAGCTCAGGTATAACCTACAACACCACTATATAGAGACCACATAGAGGTCAGACACCAGCTCAGGTATAACCTACAACACCGCCATATAGAGACCACATAGAGGTCAGTCACCGGCTCAGGTCACATCACGTTACAGTGAATACAGCAGTGATCCAATATAGAAGTAAAATAACCCCTGAAATCAGGGACTCACCGGAGTCGTTGTTCTCATCTGATGAGTTGTTCTCTTCTCTCATGAGTCGTTCTTATTCCCTTTTCTTCTGCATCCGTTCCACACCGCCATGATGACTTGTCCCGGCCACCACTCATCCCTGCAGAAATTACACACAAATATCTTAGAATCCTCAATTTTCAAGCACCTCTTTACCCATTCCCACCTCTGTACAAACTGCCCAAGGGGTTGGAGGGTGGGGAGAGGACTAACCCCCTTGAGATAATGCTACAACTATGGGCTGCTGCCCTCTCAATTATATTACCAGGTAGGTAGGCAAATGGGCAAGGTCACAGGTAACTTGATAGGCCCTATTTAGGTAGGTAGACCCTCGCTGGGTAATTTAGTAGGCCAGCCCCAGATAGGCTGGTGGGTACCTAGCCATGGGTGTGTAGGTAAATAACCCTCAGGTAGATATGCATGCCCTAGTTAGGAAAGTAGATAGGCTACAGTTTGGTTGGTGGACCCCAGTTAGGTAAACTGTAGGTAGTTAGGGTCCCCTTTATATAGGCTGGAAGCAGTTAGGGACCCCCTTTATGTAGTATACAGGCAGTTAGGACTTCCCTTGAAGTAGTATACAGGCAGTTGGGGCCTCCTTTAGGGTGCTTTCACACGGTGCGGTTTTGTAGCGTTTTTGACCGTGTGAAAGCACCCTTAGGTAGTATACAGACAGTTAGGGGTCTCCTTTAGGTAGTATACAGGCAGTTAGGGGTCTCCTTTAGGTAGTATACAGGCAGTTAGCGGTCTCCTTTAGGTAATATACAGGCAGTTAGGGCCTCCTTTAGGTACTATACATGCAGTTAGGGCCTCCATTAGGTTATTATACAGGTAGTTAGGGGCCTTCTTTAGCTAGAGTGCAGTAAGTCAGCCCCCCCCCCCCTTAGCTAGAGTGCAGTAAGTCACCTCCGCCCCCTTCAGCTAGTGTGCAGGAAGTCAGGGCCCCCTTTCGCTAGTGTGTAGGTAGCCAGGGCCCCCTTTAGTATTTAGATAGTAAGGGCCCCCCCTTTAGGTAGTCAGGGCCCCCTTTAGGTAGCCAGGGCCCCCTTTAGGTAGCCAGGGCCCCCTTTAGTAGTCAGGAGCCCCTTTATGAAGTCAGGGCCCCCTTTATGAAGTCAGGGCCCCCCTTAGGTAGCTAGGGCCCCTTTAGGTAGCCAGGGCCCCCCTTTAGGTAGCCAGGGCCCCCCTTTAGGTAGCCAGGGCCCCCCCTTTAGATAGCCAGGGCCCCCCTTTAGGTAGCAGGGCCCCCCTTTAGGTAGTCATGGCCCCCCTTTAGGTAGTCAGGGCCCCCTTTAGTAGCCAGGGCCCCTCTTTAGTAGCTAGGGCCCCCCTTGAGTAGCCAGGGGCCCCCTTGAGTAGCCAGGGGCCCCCTTTAATAGCCATGGCCGCCTTTAATAGCCAGGGCCCCCTTGTGCGTAGCCAGGGCCCCCTTTAGTAGCCAGGGCCCCCCTTGAGTAGCCAGGGCCCCCCTTTAATAGCCAGGGCCCCTCTTTAATAGCCAGGGCCCCCCTTTAATAGCCAGGGCCACCTTGAGTAGTCAGGGCCCCCCTTTAATAGCCAGGGACCCCCTTGAATAGGCAGGGGCCCCCTTTAATAGCCAGGGCTCCCCTTTAATAGCCAGGGCCCCCATTGAGTACTCAGGGCCCCCTTATAAAAAAAAAAAACAACAGCCACTCACCTGAATCCCGCTCCTGCCACCCCGAGCTGCCACTGCCGCCAGCTCCTGCCGCCCTGCATAGGCGGCGCGGTGAAGTGACGTCACCGCGCCGCCTACGTCAGCAGTAGGGGCCGGCGCCCAGTAGGCTGAAGGCCTAACGCCTTCAGCCTGCCAGGGAGATCAGCGGAGCGCAGCGCTAGTGCCGCTGTGCTCCGCTGACACCGCGCAGCCCCGGGAGTCGGGGACTTTAGTCTCCTGCTACCGAGCCCGGTCTCTGAGCGCTCGGGATGCAGGTCCCGGGCGTTCAGTGACCGGATGCGCGGACGGGCCCCGGGGAGCGACGGCACTGCCTCCGGGGCCCACAGCGGCTCGGGGGGGCCCACCGGGGGATTCACCGGTCCCCTGGCGGCCCAGTCCGAGCCTGACTCTATATATGAGTGTAAGCTGCTGTTTGGGCGCATGGCAGGGCGTACAAGGGAGGGAGCACTATTTGGCTTCTGGAACACAGATTTTGGTGGGTGCCATGTCACATTTACAAAGCCCCCAAAGTACAGGAACAGATGAAATCTTCCAGAAGTCACCCCAATCTGTATTCAATACTCGTCATGGATCTCACCTAGGTGTGTATTCCACAGGTTTATTAGCACTGGGCCATGAAAATTGTGGGAAAAAAATGCAGTTCTGCTATATAAAAAAATAGTTCTTTAGTGTGAGATCTCAGCAGCAGCAGCTTCACTACACATGCACAGTGACAGCAGTGTGAACTGCCAGCGTCGCGCCCGGACTTGATTTTTGGGCTTCATTTTTACAGGGTTCATTGTGCAGTTTTAATGACAGGATAATTTTACTATTCAGGTCTGTACAATTACATTGTGTTTTTATGTCGTCATAGTCTGACAGCCATAACTTTTATTTTTTCTATATTATGTACATGATAGACTAATGCTACAACTATGGGCTGCTGCCCTCTCAATTATATTACCAGGTAGGTAGGCAAATGGGCAAGGTCACAGGTAACTTGATAGGCCCTATTTAGGTAGGTAGACCCTCGCTGGGTAATTTAGTAGGCCAGCCCCAGGCAGGCTGGTGGGTACCTAGCCATGGGTGGGTAGGTAAATAGCCCTCAGATAGATATATGCAGGCCCTAGTTAGGAAAGTAGATAGGCTACAGTTTGGTTGGTGGACCCCAGTTAGGTAGACTGTAGGTAGTTAGGGTCCCCTTTATATAGGCTGGAAGCAGTTAGGGACCCCCTTTATGTAGTATACAGGCAGTTAGGGCTTCCCTTGAAGTAGTATAGAGGCAGTTAGGGCCTCCTTTAGGGTGCTTTCACACGGTGCGGTTTTGTTGCGTTTTTGACCGTGTGAAAGCACCCTTAGGTAGTATACAGACAGTTAGGGGTCTCCTTTAGGTAGTATACAGGCAGTTAGGGCCTCCTTTAGGTGGTATACAGGCAGTTAGCGGTCTCCTTTAGGTAGTATACAGGCAGTTAGGGCCTTCTTTAGGTACTATACCGGCAGTTAGGGCCTCCATTAGGTAGTATACAGGTAGTTAGGGGCCTTCTTTAGCTAGAGTGCAGTCAGTCAGCCCCCCTCCCTTTAGCTAGAGTGCAGTAAGTCACCTCCGCCCCCTTTAGCTAGTGTGCAGGAAGTCAGGGCCCCCTTTAGCTAGTGTGTAGGTAGTCAGGGCCCCCTTTAGTATATAGATAGTCAGGGCCCCCCTTTAGGTAGTCAGGGCCCCCTTTAGGTAGCCAGGGCCCCCTTTAGTAGTCAGAACCCCGTTAGTTAGTCAGGACCCCCTTTATGTAGTCAGGGCTCCCCTTTGGTAGCTAGGGCCCCCTTAGTTAGCCAGGGCCCCCTTAGGTAGCCAGGGCCCCCCTTTAGGTAGCCAGGGCCCCCCTTTAGTAGTCAGGGCCCCCTTAGTTAGCCAGGGCCCCCCTTTAGGTATCCAGGGCCCCCCTTTAGGTAGTAAGCGCCCCCCTTTAGTTGTCAGGGCCCCCTTAGGTAGCCAGGGCCCCCCTTTAGGTAGCCAGGGACCCCTTTAGTAGTCAGGGCCCCCTTAGTTAGCCAGGGCCCCCCTTTAGGTAGTAAGCGCCCCCCTTTAGGTAGTAAGCGCCCCCCTTTAGTTGTCAGGGCCCCCTTTGGTAGTCAGGGCCCCCCTTGAGTAGCCGGGGCCCCCCTTGAGTAGCCGGGGCCCCCCTTGAGTAGCGAGGGGCCCCCTTTAATAGCGAGGGACCCCTTTAGTAGCCAGGGGCCCCTGTAGTTGCCAGAGGCCGACTTGAATAGCCATGGCCGCCTTGAATAGCCAGGGCCCCCTTGTGGGTAGCCAGGGCCCCCGGTAGTCGCCAGGGGCCCCCCTTTAATAGCCAGGGGCCCCCCTTTAATAGCCAGGGGCCCCCCTTGAGTAGTCAGGGCCCCCCTCGAATAGCCAGGGCCCCCCCTTGAGTAGTCAGGACCCCCCCTTTAATAGCCAGGGACCCCCTTGAGTAGTCAGGGCCCCCCTTTAATAGCCAGGGCCCCCCTTGAGTAGTCAGGGCCCCCCTTGAGTAGTCAGGGCCCCCCTTGAATAGCCAGGGCCCCTCTTGAGTAGTCAGGGCCCCCCTTTAATAGCCAGGGACCCCCTTGAATAGTCAGGGCCCCCTTTAATAGGCAGGGGCCCCATTTAATAGCCAGGGCCCCCCTTGAGTAGTCAGGACCCCCCCTTTAATAGCCAGGGCCCCCCTTGAGTAGTCAGGGCCCCCTTTATTCGCCAGGGCCCCCTTTAGTAGCTAGGGGTCCCCTTTAATAGCCAGGGGCCCCCTTTAATAGCCAGGGCCCCTTTTAGTAGCCAGGGCCCCCTTGAGTAGTCAGGGCCCCCTTATAAAAAAAAAAAAAAACAGCCACTCACCTGAATCCCGCTCCTGCCGCTCCGAGCTGCCGCTGCCGCCGGCTCCTGCCGCCCTGCCTACGCGGCGTGGCGATGTGACGGCACCGCGCCGCCCACGTCAGCAGAAGGGGCCGCCGCCCAGCAGGCTGAAGGCTTAACGCCTTCAGCCTGCCAGGGAGATCAGCGGAGCGCACCGCTAGTGGCGCTGTGCTCCGCTGACACCGCGCAGCCCCCGGGGACTTTAGTCCCCTGCTACCGGGCCCGGTCTCTGAGCGCTCGGGACGCAGGTCCCGGGCGCTCAGTGACCGGATGCGCGGACAGGCCCCGGGGAGCGACGGCACTGCCTCCGGGGCCCACAGCGGCTCGGGGGGCCCACCGGGGGATTCACCGGTCCCCTGGCGGCCCAGTCCGAGCCTGACTCTATATATGAGTGTAAGCTGCTGTTTGGCCGCATGGAAGGGCATACAAGGGAGGGAGCACTATTTGGCTTCTGGAACACAGATTTTGGTGGGTGCCATGACACATTTACAAAGCCCCCAAAGTACCAGAACAGATGAAATCTTCCAGAAGTCACCCCAATCTGTATTCAATACTCGTCATGGATCTCACCTAGGTGTGTATTCCACAGGTTTATTAGCACTGGGCCATGAAAATTGTGGGAAATAAATGCAGTTCTGCTGTATAAAAAATAGTTTTTTAGTGTGAGATCTCAGCAGCAGCAGCTTCACTACACAGCACAGTGACAGCAGTGTGAACTGCCAGCGTCGCGCCCGGACTTGATTTTTGGGCTTCATTTTTACAGGGTTCATTGTGCAGTTTTAATGACAGGATAATTTTACTATTCAGGTCTGTACAATTACATTGTGTTTTTATGTCGTCATAGTCTGACAGCCATAACTTTTATTTTTTTCTATATTATGTACATGATAGACTTGTTTTTTGCAGGATGAGTTGATGGTTTTATTGGTACCATAGTGGGGTTTATATGATGCTTAAATCGCTTTTTATCAAGGTTTTTGTGAGGTGTTTTGAACAAAATACAGCAATCCTGGTAGTGTTTTTTATTTGTATTTTTTACAGCGGTCTCCATTTGGTATAAATGTCATGCTAGCTTTACTCAGCAGGTCATTACGATTACAGCAATAGCCAATTTGCATGTTTTTTTAAGTCTTACTTCTTTTACACAATAAAAACACTTTTATTCAAAAAGGAAAACATGTTTTTGCATCACTACTGTATAGTCTGAGAGCCATAACTATTATTTTTCTGTGAAGAGAGATGGGCTTGTTTTTTGCAGAATAAGTTGATGTTTTTATTGATATCATTTATGTGTGGACATTGCTTTTTGATCACTTTTAAATAAATTTTTTTGAAGGCAGGGTAAAGAAAATATTGCCATACTAGTAGTGTTTTTTTTATTTTTATTTTAATAGCACTCACAATGCAGTATATGTGACAAGTTAGTTTTACTCCGATAACGATTACAGCAATACCCAATTCATATATATTTTTTATGTTGAAGTGCTTTTAAAAAAGTGTTTTTATTGAGTAAAGCAATTTTTATGCATCGTTATCTTCTGATAGCCATAACTTTTTGTATTTTTCTGTATACAGAGCTATGCGTAGTTTTTTTGCGAGATGAACTGACATTTTTATTGGTACCACCTTGGCGTTTGATGCAGTGATGGAGGACAGAGTGAGCTCCCTTACTCTGTTTTTACCTTAGCTGCCATGATTGCAATAGATCGTGCAGCTAAGGGTGATGCATCATGAGGCTAGCTGCAATATACAGCTGGTCCCATGTTGTGATGTGGATGCCCTGCATGGGTACGTCCAAGTCTCTAACATCCTCCAGCTCTGTGATGTTATCATGGAGGAGTGGATGAGGATTCCAGTGGCAACCAGTGAAGCTCTAATAAACTCCATGCCCAAAAGAGTTAAGGCAGTGATGGAAAATTATTGTGGCCACTCAAAATATTAACACTTTGGGCATATTTCACTTATGGGTGTACTCACTTTTGTTGCAGGCAGTTTAGACATTGATGGCTGTGTGTGGAGTAATTTTGAGGGCACTCCAAATTTACACTGTTATAGAAGCTGCACTCTACTTTACATTGTATCAAAGTGGCATATCTTCAGTGTTGCCCCATGATAAGATATAATAGAATATTTACAAAAATAAGAGGGGTGTAGTAACTTTTTTGAGATCCTGTATGTACCCAGCTCCCCCTGCACAGATGGTACCTCCCACAGAAGTAATCTTATTAGATTGTGACCGCTGCCTGTCAAAATGAAAGTATAACCTGTTTCCTTGTAATACCAAGGGAACTCATCTTATTTGCTAATGACATGTACTTGAGAAAACCCTTAGAATGTCATCTGCTATAAATTTGAGTGGTGGTGATAGGTGCTCCTTAAGCTTGTGGCTAAATTTGCTTAACGGTTTCTCTTCCACCAAGATAGAGCATAATTTTTTTACAACATATAGGGCAACATGTATGAAAACTGTCTTTAGAATTTCTTTGTTGCCTGGAGCAACCAATCAGAGCTCTCCTTTCATTTCATATAATGCCCTGAAAAAAATGAAAGGGGAGCTCTGTTTGGTTGCTATGGGCAACAAAGAAAGTCTTAGACCTATACAGCTTTCATACATGTCCCTCATAGCCCCTACACATACAATACACAAAAAGTTAGGGATATTTGGTGTTTGGTTTACATTTTAAGATGAACATAACTAGAGATGGGTGAATCGATTGTAACTAGTGTTGAGCGATTACGTTGGCTATCGACATGGGGCGATAGTCGATAGTCGGCCACCATCGATAAGGTTTGTCGATAGTGAGCAGTCGATTATGAGCGATGACCATTAAAGTCTATGGGAGAGCAACAACACCTTCATTCTTACACCCAAACAGGGCTGGAGAAGCTGGAATTAACAGCCACAACAGTCAAATGGATACCTGCTACATCTTAGGCACAACACTTAGGCTATAAAAGCCACAGAAAAAAAGTCACACACCATTTATACCCTTCTTGTACCACGCATGACCCTAAACCTGCATCACCCAAAAAAATTAAAAAAAGGCCCGAAGCAGTATTATTTGAACCATCATTTTCAAAACAATGAATTCCCCGGTCTTGTAACGAGCATGACCCTAAACCTGCATCACCCACAATTAAAAAGTGCCAGAAGACAGTATTACTTTGAACCATCATTTTAGTTTAACTGGACATTGAATATCCCTGTCCTGGACCGCAGCATGACCCTAAAAACCTGCTGGGCCGCAGATTAAAAATTGCCGAAGAAAGGAGTCTTTCAACCACCATTTTAGTTGAACTGGACATTGACTATACCTGTCCTGGACCGCGCATGACCATTAAAACCTGTCTGAACCCAGATTAAAAAGTTTCCGGAAAAAGGAGTCTTTCAACCACCATTTTAGTTGAACTGGACATTAAATATACCTGTCCTGGACCACAGTATGACCATTAAACCTGCATGACCCCCAGATTAACAAAGTGCCGGAAAAAGGAGTCTTTGAACCACCATTTTTGTTGAACTGGACATACACTGTCCCCCGTCCTGGGCCACAGTATGACCATTAAACCTGTCTGACCCCCAGATTAAAAAGTGCCGGAAAAAGAAGTCTTTCAACCACATTTTAGTTGAACTGAACATTACTGACCTGTCCTGGCCGACAGTATGACCATTAAACCTGTCTGACCCCCAGATTAAAAAGTGCCGGAAAAAGGAGTCTTTCAACCACCATTTTAGTTGAACTGGACATTGACAAACCCTGTCCTGGACCGCAGCATGACCCTTAAACCTGTCTGACCAACAGATTTAAAAAATTTCCGGAAAAAGGAGTCTTTCAACCACCATTTTAGTTGAACTGGACATTGACTATACCTGTCCTGGACCGCAGTATGACCATTAAACCTGTCTGACCCCTAGATTAAAAAGTGCCGGAAAAAGGAGTCTTTCAACCACCATTTTAGTTGAACTGGACATTGACTATACCTGTCCTGTGCCACAGCATGATCCAGGGCCGGAGTTACAGTGGGTGCGGTGAGAGCCCAGGCTGGCGTCCATCATCTATTAAAACGCAGGTTAAAATGCCCTGATGAGGCAGCATGAAAACTGTCGTGCTGAAGCAGAGTGCGGAAGCGGAAGTGTGAGAACTCCAGCCTTCCTCTTTACACAGTCAAGACCTGGTTAGCGCTTGCCCCTCCGTATGATTTGCGGCCCAAATTGAACTTCACTTGAAAATACTGGTGGTTAACGCTCCTGTTCCACCCAGGTCCCCCTTTTTCTTGGCATTCCTTTTTTCTCATTTTTACTCAACGTGCTGGAGAAATTGTCTCTGTACTTTGTTTCTTGTCCGTGCTCCATACCCATGTCCTCTGAATAACCTACATCGGGTCAAGTTGTCCTGTAGCTCCGTTTACAAATCAGAGGATTTTTTTTACCAGCTATTTGTACATGCAAGTTTTTTAGTAGTTTAATTCAAAAAAACACATTTTTAAAATAGGATGGAATCCCACCATGTCTTTGTTTCTCTTTTTTTTAATTGTATTAAGGGGTTGTCTCAATACAGGGTTTGATAGCTATGTTAAAGATCTTGCAAAAACAAGTCATTTTGCAATATGTGTTCATTAACATTTGTCCTACCTATTCCTGTTTCGGGACAGCACCATCACCCTTGAGACACTTTTGACAATTGTGAAGAAGAAATGTCTGTTAGAAACATTTTTTTATAATAGGACCTGTAGTATAGCTCATTTCAAAGCAAAACCCCCAAAAATTCAAAGCATGTACCCTTGAGCCACTTTGGACAATTGTGAAGAAAAATGTCTGTTAGAAACAAAAAAATTTTATAATGGGACCTGTATATAGCTGCATTTCAAAGCAAAATGCCCCAAAAATTCAAAGCTTTGACCCTTGACCACTTTGGACAATTGTGAAGAAAAAATGTCTGTTAGAAACAACATTTTTTTTTATAATAGGACCTGTAGTAATTGCTGCATTTCAAAGCAGCATGACCCAAAAAATTATAAATAACTTCTCAGCCACTATTAAAAATTGTGGGGGAGAAATGCCATTTAAAAAAGCCACATTTCTGTTCCAAAGGGACCATGATTATTGCTGTATCTCACAGTTACATGACCCCAAAAAAAAATTATAAAATGACTTCTCAGCCACTATTAAAATTGTGGGGGGGGAAATGCCACTTAAAAGCCACATTTCTGTTCCAAAGACCATAATTATAGCTGTATCTCACAGCAACATGACCTCAAAACCATTGACAATGCGAAACATTCTTAAGATAAAGTGAGTAAAATGGAATACGTGTTGTCATGAAATTTTGGTGTCTTTTACAGTCTCCTCACAGCAAAACCAGCAAAATGAACTGTTGGAAAAGAGAATAAAAATTGCAGTAAGAAATGATCATTTTAAAAAAAAGTTTTCAAGAGGGACCATTTCTGTTTGAAAAGGAATGTGAAGTAGACGGGCAACTAATCGGTGACCTCGGCAATTGGGGCCCACAACATCAGAGATCCATGCCTGATTCATCTTGATGAAAGTAAAAACGATCCACATTATCTGGGGAAACCCGGGATGCGTTTGTCTGTAATGACTCCTCCACTGTGCTGAAGGTCCGCTCAGATATGACGCTGGCTGCTGGCAGGACAACACCTCTATGGCGTGACGAGCCAGCTCGGGCCATTCGTCCATTTGGATACCCAAAGTCTATTGGGCCCGGGAAACACATACAAAATCATCGTGTTGAGACGCAATAGTCGTGCACCATGATCTTAAGCTGATCTCTGTGTGTTGGATGTGTGCCTGCTTTGCTTTGCGTTGGTAAAGGTGGTAAACAAAGATTGCCAGAGGCACCCATTAGGCTTCTGCCACCTTGCCTGCTGCTCCCGCTAGCCTACTTGGAAACTCACGGCGTCACTCGCTGATGTTGTTCCACCGTGATATTTGGGAACGTGAACAGACGCAACAATGTCTCCAGTTGATCAATCAGCAAGGTCTCCATTTCCTGCATTTTACTCTCTAGTTGGGTGGGGGAAGGAAAGTGCTGATTTTTGTTTTGTCCCGGGGATCCAGGAGGGTGGCCACCCAGTAACTGTTGTTCATTTTTGGGGCCTTTAAAATGCGAGGATCATGTTGGAGAAATGGAGCATCCAAAGCACTCATGTGAGAGATGGAGCCTTGATTTCCCCAAAGCCTCTGGTCGAGGGGCACTAGCAAACTGATCTTCCTCATCTTCCCCTCCGCCCTCAAATTCGCCCAACCTCTTCCAAGGGCAGGGACGTCGGAAAACATCGGTGTCTAGGAATACCTCCTCCTCCTCCTCCTCCTCCTCCGCCGCCCCCGGGCACAGCTTTAACACAGCCCTGACTTGCCTGAGATGATGCACCCTGAGAGCGATGCGCCACCTTGCACTAGCTCTGGACCCCGAACCACTGCCTAATAAGACCGATGAAATTGTGAAACTGTCGGGCCCTTTTGTGATTTGACGAGAGAAAGGCTCCGTGTCCGCATCGTGTCCGTCTCCTCCTCCGTCGCTGGCGGACCTTTTGTTTCAGAGTGCCCAAAAGGATCGTTCCAGAACAAGATCACCACAATGCTCATGCTGACAAGGGAATTGTCCGCACTGACCCTTTTGGTGGCTTCTTCAAAACTGGCAAGGATTGTGCAGAGCTCTTTCACCTGCTCCACTCTCGGGGGTTCAAACACCCCGGGGTCCGTACCGCTGCTGTAGGCCAAGTTCACTTCGTCTTCGTAATGGCATTGCGCTGAGCCCAACGCTGGGCATGTGGAGGAATTCCAGCTTTCCACCAAAATGAGAGGTTAACGGCCAGGCGAGTGCGCTGAAACGAGCCAGCGACGAAGCAGGGTGCGAACGCGGGAAATGGAACTCAACCTCGAGCCTTCTTTACAGCAGTTCCAGACCCGGTACTCTTTTTGAAATTTCTGGACGACAAGGTTCATGACATGTTCCAGGCAAGGGATGTGCTCCAGCCTACCGATCTTAAGGGCGGCCAGCAGATTTCGCCCGTTATCGCACACCACCTTGCCTGGGACAAGTTTTTTTGTCACCCACCAGCGCTCGGTCTCGTTGCTTAGAGCTGTCCACACTCCTGACCTGTGTGTGGACGGTCTCCCCAAAGGGAGATTAATTTCAACACGGCCTGGTGTTCTCTGGGGACGTGATGCCACGAGAGGACCTTGGGGGAAAAAGCCCTGCACCATCCCTGCTTTTAAGAGCGTGCGCCGAGCCTGAGAGCCCCGTCACCCCCAGAGACATCCCCCACTCACGGCCTTGGCCGTGCTTACTAGTCCATGTGTCGGTGGTGAATGGACTTTTCTGGACACAGATGCAGACAACGCCTTGAAATTTTAGATGACACTGGCTGGCCAGGGCAGGACGGCTTTTCTGGCAAAGAATGCCTGCTCGGCATCTGGTATTGGGGGGCAAGCGAGGGGCCCTGACGTGGCGGAACCCATCTGTGTCCACCAGACGGAAAGGCAACATTTTCCCAAGGCCAAAAGCCTGGGAAAAGCCGACATTCAGGCTTTTGGCTTTGGATGGTTTGGTTAAAGTGTTTTCTCTGCTCCCAAACCTGGAAGACAGAAGGCTGGCTGCTAGACTGGCCGCTGTACGGCGTTCAGGTCGTCAAACTGACGGAAGGAAAGGGGTAGGATGGGTCTCTGGTGGTGCTGGGTACTCGGGCCGACGGTGGAGGCTGAAGCGGGGGCTGATCCCTGATCATGACTCAGAGACATGGGCAGCTGAGGAACGCTTGGTGGTGGCGGAGGAGGAGGAGGGGGAACAGAGGGTGTGACAGTGGTTGGAGGCCCGGCGTCGGTCGGCCTTTTTTGCCAAGTGTTCCCTCCATTTCAACTCATGCAATTTTGCTGCAAAGTGACTAGACATGTTGGTGGTGGTTAACCACTAAGGTTCTGCCTCTACTTATGCGTTTACGGCAAAGGGGGGCATATGACATCGCTGGGGGAATCAGAGCTTGGTCAAGGAGGCCCAGGCTTGAGAGGTCCTGGACCTTTTTGACGGGGATAAGCGAGGACGGGGTTTGCGCTGACCGTGGCTGGGGGAATCATATCAGCGGGCTTCTGCGACCGCCCTCTCCCCTTTTTGTGGTGGGTCCCTATTGACACTACCCATCGTCTTCCTCCTCGTCCACTGATGAAGCGCTCGCAAGCAAATTCTGCGGAAAAGACCAGGATGGATCCGCAATGTCATCATCATCATCATCATCATCATCAACAAAGGTGACTTGGTCGTCCTGATTTTCTGCATCCAGAAGCTGCAGGCTACAAGCAAGGGGCACTGCAAGGCGTTGCCGACCGCCCGGGATTTTTTGGGCCCATTGACCGGGTTCCTTTACCCCTCTGATGGCATCAGTAAAATGGGCGTCAAGCAGAAATAAATCATCCTCCCTTTATCTTTTAACATGCCTTCTGACCCCAACCGCATTTGTCATCAAAGAGGACTTCCGACACTGGATGATCCACAGTGGTGGGTACACGAGTTGACATTGGGGCTGCGTCATGTTGGACGGATGCTGAGGATGCTGATGACGACATTTGTGGCCGTGACTGCAAGGACAGGAGGTAAGACTGCTAGATGCAGGTTGCATTAACCACTGAAGACAGATTGGCCGATTTCGTTTCTTAGATTCACAGGCCCTGACCCAGCGATGAAAAGGACGACGGTCCTCAACTGACGATCCGCTGGCATGCGTGTTGTCGCAAGCACTGGAAGGAGCACCTTCTCTCGTACCTCTACCCTCATGTGCTACCCCCCTCTTTGCTCGCTTACCACCAGCATTTTGCTCCATGTTAGAAAATATAAAAATTTGAGAAGGGATGGAATAGTTTTGGAAAGTCTCTTTTTAAAAGACGGCAAATCACAGCTATTCTCAAATCCCTCTAATCAAAATAAAATTGCTGGATTCAAATTTTAACTGCAAGGTGTCTGTCCCAACAAATCTGGACGGCAAAAGTCCAAAAAACACATATCTTGTTATGTTTTGTATAATAAACGTATTTTTGCACCTTTCAATTCACCTGTGGTGAATATAGAATTGCTGTTTAAGATTTACGTAGATGCTGTGTCAATGAACAGTGCTGGGTGCGCAAAAGTCAAAAAACACGTAACTGTTATGTTTTGATATAATAAACATATTTTTTGCACCTTCAATTCACCTGTGGTGAATATAGAATTGCTGTTTTAAGATTTACGTAGATGCTGCGTCAATGAAACAGTGGCTGGGTTTCGCAAAAGTTTAAAAAACAGGTAACTTATGTTTTGTTATAATAAACGGTATTTTTTGCACCTTTCAATTCACCTGTGGTGAAATAGAATTGCTGTTTTAAGATTTACGTAGAGCTGCGTCAATGAACAGTGCTGGGTGCGCAAAAAATCAAAAAACACGTAACTGATGTTTTTCGTATGATACACGGTATTTTTGGCAACAAACAACCTGTGCTGACTACAAGATTGCTGGTTTGTAATTTAAGTGCAAGGTGGATATATCAACAGTCACAGGTGTTCAATTTTACCCATTACACCTATCTGAAATGTATACTGATAATAAAAGTGGAGTTTTGCAGCTAACAAAGAGACCTGCAGTTACTAGAAATGATGTTTATCCAATATAAGTTCAGGCTGCCCAATATCCAGGAAATATTTCAATAGCAAACTGTTAATAATAAAGATATTCCACTACAATGTCTACACTAAGTCTTGGTGAACTTTATCCAATGTTCTTTATAGATAGAGCTTGTCTGTGTTCGCCCCGCGGGCCCCCCCCCCCCCCCCCCCCACCGCCGTGAATTTACAGCGGTAGATGCCGCTGTAAATTCACTAGCTAACTACATAAAATGTTCAAATCTCTAATCTAACTAAATTGGAAGGATCACAGCTAATAGTAGAGGTTTCTCTGTGCAGAAATAGACTAATTTCGCTGAGCTGTTTGGCCACAGGCAGAGCGCAGGTCCTATCCCTATGAGACGCTGAGAGACACTGAGGCTGAAACAGGAAACGCTGTTCTATGTAAAACGAGGTCATGTGATTTTTCCAGCCAATCGCAACCATACACATCCCAGTCATGACGTCGCACACACATCTCACCCTGCCTATTCTGTAATCTGATTTGCTGGCCGCCAAAATTACAGGAAGCGCCGAAAAAGGCGCGATCTTAATAGATGATGCACAGATTTTAACCTTAATTATCGCATGATCTGGAAATTTCGATCACCATAAAAACCTTGCCGATTTCAACTTTGTCGATAAAAATCGCTCAACACTATGCATTACCTCTGTCACTTGGTTTAGCAGACATAAGCTTCTCTGTAAAACTGTGTTCTATTTCTGCTGTTGCTGGTCAGGCACACCCCCTGAATGTTTCCTGCCCTAGACACGCCCCCTGTACTGTGATTGGCTGCCTGACGTTTCATTCAGCCTGTTGGGATACGCCCATAGACCGGCAACGCCCTGGTCACGCCCCCTGCACTGTGATTGGCTGCCTGCACACTCTGTGTTTACTCCCCTCTAAGCTGTTAAAATCGATAGTGAAACCAAGGTCTGCTGGCTCTGTATACATCTCCCAGCTGTAGGGTCAATGATCTGGGCAATTACTGCCTTTTCAAAGGGCTTTTGCCAAGAGGTTTATTCACCGCCTCACAGGTACAGTCCTTAAGCTGCTACTTTGAAAAGAGGGCGTTCTGTTCCTCAGATCTAATGCAAGCCCCACCTCCTTATGATGTCATCATCTGTAGTGTATAACATAGGGATTCCACACAGTACTTGTACAAGCTGTATGTATAGTGTAATGCATAGCTGATCCGCTCTGCAAGAGAGAAGTTGGGAGTTCAAGCCCCATCAGTATTTTTTTTTTTCTTTTATAAATTGTGCACATATGTAAAGATATGAAAATATAGGTGTGAACATCTATGATTTTATTTATATACACACACAAAGCTCCCCTATATAGTGTCCCATCCTTGCAGTAGTCACCCAAGCACACCAAGTAGTCTGAAGAGCACGAGCAGCTCAAACGATAACACTCCTTTAAGGGAAGTGATGTCATTTAACACGTGTTAGTCTTTCCTATATTTAAGAGAAATATGTTGTGAAAGTGAACCAGAACATGAACGAGGGCAAGTTTGTAGCCCAAAATGCGTTGGTTGTTTTAACTTTTTTATATTCTCTGCACAGAAGTGTGTTCAATAAAGTTTACACGTTTTGCTATGGCCGCGGCTGTATGTTTCTTTGCAACGAAAATAGTCAATGTCCAGTTCAACTAAAATGGCGGTTCAAAGACTACTTTTTTCAGGCACTTTTTAATCTGTGGGTCATGCAGGTTTGAGGGTCATGCTGCGGTACAGGACATGTATAGTCAATGTCCAGTTCAACTAAAATGGTGGTTCAAAGACTACTTTCTTCCGGCACTATTATTCTTCAGGCACTTGATAATCTGTGGGTCATGCTGCGGTCCAGGACAGCGATAGTCAATGTCCAGTTCAACTAAAATACTACTTCAAATAATACTGCCTTCCGGCACTTGGTAATCTGTGGTACAGGGCAGGGATAGTCAATGTCCAGTTCAACTAAAATGGTGGTTCAAAGACTACTTTCTTCAGGCACTTTTTATTCTGAGGTTCTCTCAGGGCATCTTTGCAGGTTTTGGGACATGCCGCTGTAAAAGAAACCAATAGTAAAGGTCTTATGGACAAAGGCCTTATTGACAAAAATTTACCACGCTTCAAGGCCATCAAAATGAACAGCAGTTACTGGGTGTCCACTCTCCTTGATCCACGTTCCAAATCAAAAGTCAGCAATTTCCTTAACCCACTTGACAGAAGAATGTATGAATTTGACATAGGCCTCACTGAGCAACTGGGGACATCTGTTGCATCTGCTTCACATTCTAATGTCACGGTAGAACACAACAGCAATGTGCCAGCAGTAGAATGGGAATTAGCCGTAGCAGCAGCAGCAGAATTGGAAAAAATAGTTTTTTAAAATAGTCAATTTCTTATTGGGAATTTTTATTCTGAGGGCCCATAAAGGCATTTTTTTGGTGATTTTGGGGTCATGCTAGCTTAAAATGGATGCCAGTGGTGGCAATAGGGCAGTATTCCTGCCAAGGGCCGGAATCAAAAAGGTTCCCTGTGTTATGTTAAAAATAGGAAGTAGTAATGGGTGGCCACCCAATTTGATTTAGCTGCATGTGGCCATGAAATGGTTAATAGATGACTGATGGCAGCCCTGGCTCTCGCCACACCCACTGTAACTAAGGCCCTGCCATTTTCTTAAAGAAAATGTCAAGACTTCTTTGCCTAATCTAAAAATGAATTGCTGAAATGATACATCATGTAAAACACCCTATGAAACATTACGGGTCATGGGGGAAAGCACATTGACCAGGGGAGATGATTCCTATGTGCAGACCCTCCCTACCCAGCTTAGCTTAAAGGGGGTTTCTCACCATGCTGTTTTATAGAGCCACAGGCAGCTTTAGACTCACACTTCCCTGTTAGGCTCTGGGTGGTTCTTCAGCAGGAACTCACATAAAAGCTCTGTTATTCCTAGTTCAGACTCTTACAGTGACACAAGTGCAGGAGGTTTATAATCTGTAGTGCACAAAGTTACAGAGCTTTAACGGTTTAAACTTGTCATTAATTTTGGTTAACAAGCTCCTGTGCTAAAGATAATACTCATCAGAGAGTGACTCACAGATAGTTACATAGTTAGTACGGTTGAAAAAAGACACATGTCCATCAAGTTCAACCAAGGGTGGGGAAAATGTGGATGAAGGGAGAGAGAAAAGGAGTTCAAGCCCAACCTCCCCACTGCTGAATGCCCTGAAACCCACAACGCAAGAACGAATCTGTTCCAGGGAAGACCCCATCTCTGAACCCAGAGCAGCACTAACCAGGATCCAGAATTTTACATAGCTACGTACGCATTAATATTCTTTAGTTCCAGGTAGGTATCTAAGCCTTTCTTGAAACTCTCTACAGTTCCTGCTGTGACCAGCTCCCCAGGCAGGCTATTCCACAGATTCACAGTTCTTACTGTGAAGAATGCCCTTCTCCTCTGGAGATTGAATCCTTTTTTCTCTAGCCGAAGGGAATGTCCAATTGTCTTTTGAGGGGGCTTTACATTAAATAATTTTTCCCCATACTTTTTGTAGGGACCATTAATATATTCATATAAATTAATCATATCCCTCCGAAGCTGTCTTTTCTCAAGACTAAATAAGTTCAATTCTTCTAACCTCTCCTCATAACTAAGATGCTCCATTCCCCTTATAAGTTTGGTTGCTCGTCTTTGCATTCTGTGTAGCTTCATTACATCTTTTCTATAAACTTTAGCTCAGGACTGAAAAGCATTTTCTAAGTGAGGTCGCATCAATGCTTTATACAGCGGTAGAAATACATCCTTGACCCGCGAGTCCATGCTTCTTTTAATACATGCCAATATCTTACTTACCTTAGAGGCAGCTGATTGACACTGCATGCTGTTCTGTAGTCTATGATCTACAAGAACTCCCAGATCTTTCTCATCAAGTGATTCTCCAAATTCTTCTCCCCCTAGAACATATGATGCTTGCAGATTATTTGTACCCAGATGCAGAACCTTACATTTATCCACATTGAACCTCATTTGCCAAGTGGACGCCCAAACAGTGTATCCAGGTCTGCTTGGAATTTATGAGCATCTTCCATTGAGTGCACAACCCAACATAGCTTGGTGTCATCTGCAAAAATAGAAACTGTGCTATTGATCCCCTCCACTATATCATTGATAAAAACATTAAATAAAAGAGGACCCAATACTGAGCCCTGGGGGACACCACTCATAACTGGGGACCACTCAGAGTAGGAGTCATTTACCACCACTTTCTGTGTACGATTTGACAGCCAGTTTTTAATCCAATTACAAACCTTTATTTCTAAAGCAATGGATTCTAATTTACCCAACAATCTCTGATGTACAGTGTCAAACGCCTTTGCAAAGTCTAAAAACACAATATCCATAGCTGCCTTGCTATCCATACTTCTACTCACCACTTCATAAAAACAGATCAGGTTGGTCTGACAACTTCTGTCCTTAGTAAATCCATGCGGGCAATCACTTATAATATTAGACTCATCCACATATTCCTGCATATAATCCCTTATGATCCCCTCAAACATTTTTCTCACAACAGATGTTAAACTTACTGGTCTATAATTACCTGGGCAAGATTTGGAGCCTATTTTGAAGATGTGAAATACATTTGCCTTACGCTAGTCTCCTGGCATTATACCAGTCACCAGAGAATTTATAAATATCATATACAGAGGAACACCGACAACCGAGCTGGGCTCTTTAAGAAGTCTTGGATGTATGCCATCAGGGCCTGGAGCCTTGTTCACATTCAGTTTATTTTACTTGCCTTGGACCATTTCTACACTGAGCCAATTAATTTTTGCAGGTGATGTATTAACAATACTGGCACCACATACATCCTCACTGGGCCCGCCCCATCACCTGCTTTTTCATCGTTAGTATATACTGAGATAAAGAACCTATTTTGTACCTCTGCCTTCTCCTGATCCCCAGTGACCAGCTCCCCATTAAAGTTTTTTAAGGGTCCTACATACTCTTACCTTGGCTTTTTGGCATTTATATGCTTAAAGAATTTCTTAGGGTTTGTCTTGCTGTCTTTGGCCACCTGCCTTTCATTTTGTATTTTAGCTGGTTTGATCACTTTTTTACAGATTTTATTAATCTATTAAGCTATTTGAAATTTTCAAAGGCTAATGTGGACCCCTCTGACTTATATTTTTTATTATTTATTGCCCTTTTAACAGAAGGTAGAAGCCATGTTGGATTATGTTTTAATCGCCTATACTTGTTACCCATAGGAATACATTTTGCGATAAATTTCCCCAGAGTATATTTAAAGCTTTCCCATTTGGCTTCTACATCACTATTTGCCAATAGCTGCTCCCATTCTATGTCATGTATTGCGTCCCTCAATAAGGGGAAATTTGCCCGTTTTAAAATTAAATGTTTTTGCCCTTCCGCTCTGTGTTTTTTTTCCAGTTTACACTAAAATGAATTATATTGTGGTCGCTGTTGCCTAGATTTTCAGAAACCGTGACCGGTCCAACAAGTTCTGCTTTGTTAGAAATTACCAGATCCAACAGAGCATCACTTCTAGTGGGATCCTCCACAAACTGCCCCATAAAATTATCGTCTAATAGATTGAGAAACTTCATACCCCTTTCAGTTGATGCAGAACCGTGACCCCAGTCAATGCCTGGGTAATTAAAGTCACCCATTATTACCACTGTATCCACTTGTGCTGCCCGCACCATTTGATTATGCACCTGTTCTTCTATCTCCTTAGTGATGTTCAGGGGTCTATAGATTACGGCCCAAAAATTTTTTTCTGCATTAACCCCTCCTTGTGTTTCCACCCACAATGTTTCCACATCTTCATCAACTTTGCCCTCTATTTCCTCTTTCACATTTGCTTTCATATCACTCCTTACATGCAGAAACACTCCTCCTCCCCTCCTGTTTACTCTGTCCTTTCGAAAGGTTGACAGCCCAATCAAGCAAGGAGTCCAGCCATGTTTCAGCAATACCAACCACATTAATCTCCTCATCTAGAACTAGTGCCTCAAGCTCCCCCATTTTGGTTGCTAGACTTCTGACATTTGTGAATAGACATTTTAAGTTCCCTTCCAGTTTTACACTTTCCATCAACAGTATGGGATTATATCTAACCCGTTCATTAGACGGCAAGAGATCATACATTACCCGCTCAGTAGACAGCATGGGATTAAACGTTACCCGTTCAGATGGTGGCATGGAATTATACATCTCTCCTTTGGTAGATGGCATGGAATTATACATTACACCATTAGTAGGCAGCATGTGATTATACTGTATATTACACAGTTAGTAAATGGCATGAAATTACATGAGATATTGTGGGCACCTATATCGTCAATGTCACGGATGCCCTTGCGACTCTCGTCTCGGGTCACAGGGGCATCCGTGTCCCTCACCCGAGCGTGCCGCGTCCCGCGTCATTCCCCTGCTCCTTCGGGAGTGTACTTACCCGGCCGTGCTCCTGCTGCAGGCTCTGTCCCTCAGCACACGCAGTCCTGCTCCCTCGGGCGCGCGCCGGCAGTGTTGAGTTTAAAGGGCCAGCGCACCGGTAATTGGCTTTTGCCGGTCGCTGACACTATTTAAGCCTAGCTCTTCCTGGTTACCCTGCCGGATCTTTAGTGCCATTGCCTATTGAGAAAGTGTTCCTGAGTCTTGTCTGATTACCATGTACCGTACCGTTTGCCTCCGTTCCTCGACCACGAATCTTGCCGCCTGCCCTGACCTTCTGCCTGTCCACGACCACGAACCTTGCCGCCTGCCCTGACCTTCCTGCCTGTCCACGACTACTAGCCTGCCTTACGATTTTGTACCACGCTACACCTCAGCTGCCTCCGCAAGCAAGTCACGTCAGTGGTAGTGTCCTGGTAGACTCCCGCCGCAGCAAGTCCATCTCGCTTTGCGGTGGGCTCTGGTGAAAACCGGGACCTACTTAGATTCCGCTCCCTGTCGTGGCTTACGCCATCGCTTGCGGTGGTCCAGAAGATCCACTACTACCGCCCGGGACAGTCAATGCTGGTTTGCAACACATAGATCTCCTTATCCACTGTGCTAAAACAGTCCACTTCTCCACCTGCCGATATAGTCTGCCAACTCTCTAACCTATCTACCCCTTCATTTTCTATATTGTCCTCCCTCCTTATCCCGAGTTTAAGTACTCCCGCACCTCTTCTAGAATTCTCTCCCCCGGCACAGCAGACCCCCTTCTATTCAGGTGCAATTTATCTGTAGAAAACAGACTGTACCCCAATGAAAAATCAGCCCAGTGCTCTATGAACCCAAACCCTTCTGTCCTACACCTAGACTTCAGCAATACATTTAACTCCCTGAGCTCCCGCTTTCTTTCTGGCATAGCGCATGGCACAGGCAGATTTCCGGAGAACACAACCTTGGAGGTCCTTCCCTTCAGCTTTGAGCCTAGTTCTTTAAAATTGTTCTTTAGGATCCTCCACCTACCGTGTATTTTGTCATTGGTTCCAACATGGACCACGAAAGCTGGGTCATCACCAGCCTCTCCCAGCAATTGATCCACTACATGTCGAACCCTGGCACCAGGGAGACAGCAAATCCTTCGGTTGAGGTGGTCCTGGCGGCAAATTATTCTATCCGTCTGCCTGATTATAGAATCCCCTACAACTACTGTCTTTTCCTACCTGCATTTCCATCCCCCTGACTACTAAATGGGCTGCTCTTCCGGCTGCAAGGAAGAACAGTGTCCACTAGGGCTGCCATTTCTGAGACTGATTCCCCAGCATTTGTTACGGTCTGGAGTTGGATCCACTGGATCACCGCAGGCGATGGCGTAAGCCCACACCAGGGAGTGGAATCTAAGTGGGACCCGGTTTTCACCAGAGCCTGCCGCAAAGCGGGATGGTCTTGCTGCGGCAGGTGTCCACCAGGTCACTGCCACTGGCGGGGCTTGCCTGCGGTGGCGGCCAAGGGTACGAGGTACAGGAACGGCAGGCAGGCTCATAGTCGTGGACAGGCAGGAGGTCAGGACAGGCGGCTCTGATTCGTAGACGGTAGACAAGCAGGAGGTCGGGGCAGGCGGCAAGGTTCGTAGACGGTAAACGTAAGCAAGGAGTCGGTACACGGTAAGGCAAGACAGGAACGCTCAGGAACACTTTCACCGTGGAATAAACACCAAGGATCCGGCGAGGGCCGCCAGGAAGAGGCCGGACTTAAATAGGAGCAGTGCCCGGCAATGACCAATTACCACCGCACTGCCCCTTTAAATTCAAACTGCCGGCGCGCGCCCGCCCCTAGGGGCGGGCGCGCGCCGGGAGCCGGACCCAGACTGAGCAGGAGCGCGGCCGGGTCAGTGAGCGCCGGAGGGGGCAGATGCACGAGCGGACCCCGAACCCGACGTGCGGGACGGGGATCCGCTGGGAGCAGGGGCACGGGTGCGCCTGCGACCCGGGACAGCGGTCGCAGGGGCGTCCGTGACAGCATTATCATCCAACTTGGCAATTTTGCTAGGAATCTCAGGAGGAAAAGTGGCCTTCCTTTTTCTGGTACCCCTAGAACTCCCTCCTAACTACATTAATCCAGCTACATGGCTCCTCCCGCTGAGCCAATACTCCACCCTCAACATTTAGCCCACTAACTGTTTGCTCAGTGAGAAGCAAACTCTTCTCTTCATTTTCAATCGCCCTCAGTGTTGCATTTTGCTCCTCTAGATCCAAAATGCAAGCTACCAGAGTAGCAACATACATCTGCCACAGCTGTATTCACCCTGGACCTCTTGCTCCAGTAGTGCATACATATGGCAGATTGTGCACTGGTGAAAATTGCCAGTGATGCTGTCAATTATCCCAATGCAACAGCAATGAAGGAAAGAAAGAAAGGTTAATTAGATTAAATTATTAAATAAATTAAGTTTGTTTACTTACCAGTTTTTCTCTCCTGTTTTTAACTCCGTTTTTTTTTTTTTTTTTTTTTTTTAACACACCACTCTTTTTATCCTGCACTCAGTGGAGCCAAGCACCTATGGAGTCAATTGCTAGAATTTATACCTCATGACACAAGCTAACCCCTTCCCCAGTCACGTGCACCAAAGGTCCTGGCAGTACCACCTCAGGTACAACACAGATCCTGGCAGAACACCACAGGTGATTACAACAGAAGGGGAAAAGGGCCCTTTAAAATGTGTCAGTATATGTAGCCACTCACCAATCCTCCTGTTTTTTAACTCACCACTCCGTTTCTCCTGCATTCAGTGGAGCTAAGCTGTGGAGCAAGATGACAGCTTGAAGTAATCAGATAAGAGAAAGAGCAGGGAGATGTGGTCTTTATCCAAGAGACACCTATGTACGCTAGCAGTAGATAAAATTCCTTTCCATTTTTTTATCTCCTGAACAAAGAAAAATCAAAACAGCAGTGTATTTGGTAATAGTCTGCATTTACCTGTCACGATACTGGTGTATACTGCTGGAATCCAATGGCCGGGCTAGGTACAAACACAGGGAGGCAGGTGGATAGCGAGGTCCCAGGAGGTAATGGGTTGCTGCTTGGTCAGAAGTGCAGAGGTTAAGCGGTGGAGCGACAGCAGGCAAAAGGTTAGCGCAGGGTTAACTGCAATGAACAGGAACAAGGCTGGACGGCAAGTTCCCAGGCGAGAGGACTGGAAAGCAGGAGCTAAGCACAATACTCAAGCAGTGAACAACAGGCTTGAGGAGTTTATATAGGAACCAGGAACAGGAAACAAGATGGCAACCAGTTGAGACACAATCCACCATCTTAACTGAGGGCAAACTTAAGGGCAAACACAGTTAGTAAGTTCCAAGGCAAAGTAGGAGTTCCTGACATTACTCCCACCTCAAAAGCGGCCTCTGGACGATACCTGACTTGGTTTCTCCGGATGTCTCTGATGAAATTGTTTTAACAGTCGAGGAGCATTAATGTTACTTACAGGTTCCCACGAATTTTCTTCGGGCCCATAACCTTGCCACTTAATAAGGTATTGCAGCTGGTTCCTGAAAATTCTAGAGTCCAAGATTTGCTCTACGACAAACTGCTCTTGACCATCTATCTCCACTGCATCAGGAGGAGGGGGAACACGTCCCGGAAAGGGATTGGACACAACAGGTTTTAGTAGAGACACATGAAACACCGGATGAATCTTCATAGATTGTGGGAGTTTGAGCCGAACTGCTACTGGACTGATTATCTTGCTGATCTTATATGGCCCAACAAACTTCTGTCCCAGTTTTGGTGAAGGAACTCTAAGTTTCAAATTTCTCGTAGAGAGCCATACCTTATCCCCCACCTTGAAAGTTGGTGCTGGTTTGCGACGTTTATCTGCCATCTTCTTATAATTTTCTTGAGCCCTCTCTAGTGTTTCCTTTAGTAGCTGTAAATTTTGCTGTAATGCCAAGATCCTTTCCGTGGCAGCTGGAATATGTGGAAAATCAGGGAATTTGGGAAGAATATTTGGATGGTATCCCAAATTTGCAAAGAAAGGAGTCTGTTTGGTGGAGGCATTTTGGGAATTATTGTATGAAAATTCGGCCACAGGAAGCAGATCAACCCAGTCATCTTGTAAATGGCAAATATAACATCGCAGGTACTGTTCCAGGGTCTGATTCGTACGTTCAGTCTGTCCATTAGATTGTGGGTGAAAGGCGGTTGACAGATTAATATCGATGTCGAGTGCTGAACAAAAACTCCGCCAAAATTTGGATGTAAACTGCACCCCACGATCCGAGATAACTTCATCAGGAACACCATGAAGGCGAAACACATTCTGAATTATGAGATCCGCTGTGTCTTTGGCAGAGGGTAGACCGGTACATGGAATGAAATGTGCAGCTTTGGTGAGCCGGTCAACTACCACGAGAATTGTATTTTTCCCCTTAGAGGTAGGTAGATCTACGATGAAGTCCATGGATATAGAACCCCAGGGGCGAGAGGGGACCGGCAAAGGCTGTAACAAACCTGAGGGTGAAGAACGTGGAGTCTTGCATCTAGCACAGATGTCACAGGATGTTACATACTTCTTTACATCCCGTAGATAATTGGGCCACCAAAAGAATCGGGATAAAAATTCCTGCGTCTTCTGCACTCCTTTGTGACCCGCAATCTTGGAATCGTGGGCTAGCCTCAGAATCTTCAGTCTTACTGTTTCAGGTATATAAAGCTGCTGCCCGTGGGTCCACATCTTGTTCTTAAGCACCAACTGTACATCATCTGGTGGATGGGAGAGTAAGGAGTCGGTGTCATAGGCCTCTCTTATCTCTTTGAGCAAGTCCTTATTATGAATTATTCCCACAACATTAGACTCCGGAACAATGGTCTTAGGTGGAATTGCAGGTGTGGAATCACTGGAGAACATCTTGATAGAGCATCTGCCTTGCCATTACGAGATCCGGGCCCTGTATGAGATTATAAAGTTGAATTGGTTGAGGAAAATACTCCAACGAGCTTGACGAGGAGATAGACACTTGGGCAGATCTAACGAATTCCAGATTACGGTGATCAGTTAGAACTATTATTTGTTGTGAGGCTCCTTGAAGATGATGTCTCCATTCCTTAAAAGCTGCAACAATAGCTAACAGTTCTTTATTCCCCACATCATAATTCCTCTCAGCAGAGGATAAACGTCGGGAGTAAAATGCACAAGGATGCAATAAACTCTTGTCTCCCGTTCTCTGAGACAGTATGGCCCCTACAGCACAGTCTGAAGCGTCCACTTCCACAATGAAGGCGAGTTCTGGGTCAGGATGAATTAATACAGGGGCTGTAGTGAACTTGACCTTTAAGAGAGAAAAGGATTCTTGTGCTTGAGGAGACCAAACAAAAGCAGTTTTTCTTTTTAGTCAACTGTGTAATAGGTGAAATGATTTCTGAGAAATTCTTGATGAAGCGTCTATAGAAATTGGCAAAACCTATGAAACGTTGAACATCTTTTATGTTTCTGGGGGTGGGCCAGTCTACTATTGCTTTGATCTTGCTAGAGTCCATTTGTAGACCATGAGGTGAAATTACATAGCCAAGGAATTGGATCTCTGTCTGATGGAATTCACACTTCTCAATTTTGATGTAAAGATGGTTCTCCCTCAGACGTTCCAGAACAAGTTTCACATGTCTCTGGTGTTCTTCCATCGAATTGGAGAAAATCAGGATATCGTCCAGATAGATGACTATGAACTGGTCCAGAAGGTCTCTGAAGATGTCGTTGACAAGATGTTGGAAGGTGGCGGGGGCATTACAAAGGCCAAAAGGCATAACGCAATACTCAAAGTGTCCATAACGTGACCTAAAGGCAGTCTTCCATTCATCTCCAGATCTGATACGGACCAGGTTGTAACCCCCTTCGTAGATCTAATTTTGAAAAAATCTTTGCATGTCGTACTCTCTCCAGAAGTTCAGGGATCAGTGGTAGAGGATAACGGTTCTTTATTGTGATTTTATTAAGTTCTCTGTAATCGATGCAAGGTCTTAAGGAACCATCCTTCTTTTTGACAAAAAATATGGGAGCCCCTGCTGGTGAAGAGGAAGGACGGATGAACCCCTTAGCAAGGTTTTCCTCTATATAGTCCTTGAGGGCTTTTAACTCAGGCCCTGCCAGAGGTAGATGTTACGCGAAGGGATGGGATGCACCAGGGAAGCAAGTCTATGGGGCAATCGTAAGGTCGGTGTGGGTTGAAGCTTGTCGGCATTCTGTTTGCTGCAAACATCTGCATATTCCTTGTATTCAGAGGGTAGCTCCATTATTTTATTGTCTTGAACTGGGTCTTCAGAGCTTGGTTCAGAGTGAGCTGTTGGATGAACATCCTCTGCTGGGAAGCTTATCTCTTTGGTTTCCCAGTTGATAACCGGGTTCTGTGATTGCAACCAAGGTAAGCCTAAGATGACAGGAAAGTGCGGCGAAGATATCAATAGGAATGACAGGACTTCATGGTGGCTTGGGGCCATAATGATTTCAAGTGGTGCGGTCTCTTGATCCACTGGCCCTGAGCTCAGTGGAGACCCATCTACAGTCTCCATTACCACGGGTGAGAGTCTCTTCTTGAGTTTAACCCCATGCTCTTGAGCAAAGGAGAGATCCATGAAGTTGCCACTTGCCCCAGAGTCCACCATAGCTGAGGTGGATACCCACTGGGAGTTAGCCAGGAATTTTATGGGAAGGAAGCAATGAGAGTCCTTATTCTCTTTCTTTATATGAGGCGCCACTGCTGAAATAGACTGGACAACTACTCTTTCAGATAACTCATTCTCTGAAGCAATTGATTCCCCATCCGAGGAGTCGGGATCCATGATGGCTGCCACCAATCTCCGTGGGCGGCTAGGGCAATTGATGAGGAAGTGGTCAGACTTTCCACAGTAAAAGCATAGACTTTCACGGAGCCGCTGTTGTCTTCTATCTACGCTTTCACGTTTCAATATGGAGTCGACTTGCATAGGCTCGCTTCCCGAATCTCTGCGAATTTTCCCATGGGGTTCCTTGGGAAAGGAGACAGGAACAGGTGGGGCCTGCTTGGTGTCATAATTCAAAGTAGCCCATTTTTCCTGTCGTCGTTCTGATAGTCGGGTATCAATTCGAATGCAATGGTTAATAAAATCATCCAAACCTAAGGGAGCCTCAGCACGGGCAAGTTCATCTTTTAATGTGCTGCGTAGTCCTTTCTTAAAAAAAGACATCTTCGCTGCGTCATTCCAATCGGTGTCGATTGCCCACCTCTTGAATTCCATAGCATACTCAGCCACGGGGCGTTTGCCCTGGCGCAATGCTAGTATAGCTGCTTCAGCTGTAGCACGACGATTAGGGTCATCAAACATCTGACTCATGGCGTCGATGAAGTCTTCCAGGTGATTCAGCCGGGGATCATGGGTCTCAATCAAGGGGCTGGCCCAGGCAATGGCTTTATGTGTTAACAGCATAATGATGCATAGGACCTTAGACCTGTCCGTAGGGAACTGCGTTGGATTTGCATCAAAATATAACCTACATTGGTTAAGGAATCCCCGGAATTTATCGCGGTCTCCGCCGAATCTGAAAGGCGGCAACTTAGGGCTCATCACAGGCACCGAAGTGGATGGTCCAGAGGCTTGATTCTCCAGGTGGAGTATCCGGTCGGTTAAGGTCTGCACGGTCCCACGTAGCTCTTGAATGGCTTGTCCATACACTTGAGAATTGTGGGCATTCTGACCTTCATGAGCGTCGCACTTGATCTTCAACGCCTGCATCTCAGAGCGCATATTAGCCACCGTAGTCTGCAGTTGCTTGAAGCGAGCTTCCGGGCTCCCAGCCCCAGCGGACTCCATCTTATGGCTTGAGTATCTTGTCACGATACTGGTGTATACTGCTGGAATCCAATGGCCGGGCTAGGTACAAACACAGGGAGGCAGGTGGATAGCGAGGTCCCAGGAAGGTAATGGGTTGCTGCTTGGTCAGAAGTGCAGAGGTTAAGCGGTGGAGCGACAGCAGGCAAAAGGTTAGCGCAGGGTTAACTGCAATGAACAGGAACAAGGCTGGACGGCAAGTTCCCAGGCGAGAGGACTGGAAAGCAGGAGCTAAGCACAATACTCAAGCAGTGAACAACAGGCTTGAGGAGTTTATATAGGAACCAGGAACAGGAAACAAGATGGCAACCAGTTGAGACACAATCCACCATCTTAACTGAGGGCAAACTTAAGGGCAAACACAGTAAGTTCCAAGGCGTAGGAGATTCCTGACATTACCTTTCCCTAAATGTTAAAAGCTAATCATTGTAATGAGGAGACACCTTTAACCGACAGGCCTTTTTCTAAACACAAATAGGAAAGAAGCTTGTCAGTTAAGCTGAGCTGGCTTCATCTCCTCTAGTTGGTGCACTTCTCCCTGTTCCTGTCTCATTTTCACAGCGTGTCATACTGTGAAATGTTGTAGTGTTTCAATGCAAAACACTCTCTATCGCGATAAGGAAAGGGAATGATTTACTCAAAGTAGTACTGTGCATCTTTTTTATATGTTCTTTACGTATCACATTTTACTTTCTTATTTGTACCACTGTGTATAAGTAAATGTCTTTTGTTTTTTTTTACATTTCACAAAAAGTTAGCAGGGATAGGTATACTCTTAAAAATCTCTCATTTATTAAACATATTTCTTAAAAGCATGTAACCAGTAGTGCATGACATATGTTACTTGCGTTTCTTAGCAGTCAGCCAAAGTCCTTAATGTATTCACTCCAATGGCCTCCACCTTCTTTGGAGCCAAATCATGGAGAGGTAAACAGACAGGTGGTCCGGAATGAGCGTGTGACGTTTCAGGGATTATCTCTTCCCTTTCTCAAACACCGTATTACAGTTTTTGTATTTGTTTTCATTAATAATTAGCAATAAAATTAAAATATGCTGTTAGAAACTATAATTTAATGAATAATGAAGTACTGCAAACGAATATTGGTTCACTCATTCCCACGTTACAAATATCAGAACAGTAAACATTGAGCTGTCAATAGCTTTACAAAGAGAGCTCAAAAGCATGTCTGCACACAACATATTTCACAAGTGTAGAAACTTGTTGAATATTTAATAGATGAACAAAGCAAAGACCAAATAAAGGTGTATTATTAAAAAGCTTATCTACATTCCAAACATTTATGGAAGAAAACTAGTATAAGTATGTTTTTATGTACATAAAGAATCAAATATGCCTTTGAACTAGTGCAGACTAGTTCATTAAATTACATATATTTTATTAAAAAAAGGCTTATTTTAGGTCATGCATTTTCTTTGCAAGAATATGTTTCAGCTTGCTCAATCTATAGGATTTTGTTAAACCATTTAACAAAATACAATGTTAAATGATGAAACAGTTGAAGAAATATATAAAGATATGTAATTTAATAATATAAGCTTTGTTTCCAAATTTTGTAAATAATGTATGCCTTTTATGAGGAGTATATAAAGCAAGCAATCAATGCAATTTCCATAAAATTGTTCTTTTTTTTTCTACAACAGTTTACATTTACTTTATTGTTATTTATCTATTATTTTTTATCTTTTTGGTAGAACTTTAGTATACCAAGAATTGTTTATGGTGTTTTAATTACATTGTTATGTTGTTCAGGTTTTGGCCAACCACTGTGCATGGTAATTTCAGTCAGCCATGGCAGACAACCCAGGAGCTCTGCTCTGACATGACAGTAAACGTTACAATGCTGAGAGCATGGTAGCATTGTAGTTGGGGTGGAGTCATGACTATGAAAGACAACAAAAGAGTGATATAGAATGTCAAATTAAGAAATGTATTATTTTTGCATTTTTGGCAATTTCTTTTCATTGGTATCCCCCCAAAAAAACATTTCAATATCTAGTCTTTTGTCAAAAGCTGTGTATATTGTGTGGGAATCATATTCGTAGCACTAATATCAAAATGTATCTTTATGGTACAAAATCAAACACACAAAAAAAGTTTAAAAACATTTAAAATTATCAAAAGGTATCAAAATAACAAACAGTCACAGGTACCATAACAACTGCCTGTATGACCAAAGTTCCAAGAAAAATCATAATAAGCACACAAATTAATCCTACCTGACCAACCATTTGAAAATAACCAAAACCATGATGAAAGTTATGTAGGCGATACATGTAGGGCTTTCAGCCTGACCTACCTTTTAGTGGGATTTATATATACATACATATAACAAGGCCTCTTGCTTCCTGAAGGAGAGATTTGCAGCAGCACTGCAAAACAGTGTTGGACAAAAGGTTTAAAAGCTAAATAGAAGAGCAAGTGATTGAGCTTGTGAGTGTGTCTTCTGTCTGAAGTGTGTATTTGGCTTAAATGGGTTGTCTCACTACATGTATTGCTTTTATGTTAAAGATCTTGAAAAAACAACTCACTTTGCAATATGCGTCCATTAACAGTGTCCTACCTATTCTGAGATATCCCCTCTTGTATGAGCTGCATTAGCTCCTCAGGTCACTATAGCTACAGACCTGTTTGATGTATCCTGATAGGCTGCTAGCACTGGTTGCTATAGCTACGGAACTGGCTTCTACTGCAGCCTAGTGGAAGCCAGTAAACACACCCCTGAATTCAAAGTGAAACCAAGAAAACAGGACTGAGGTGAGATGAATCAATGTAGTGAGACAACCCCTTTAAGTTTGCGGACTAAAGATTGAGGGACTTTAGATCTGGGGATTTTAGAAGAAACAGTATTGTACTGATTTTTTTATTTGTATCGGTGT
Organism: Phyllomedusa bahiana; assembly: GCA_025379985.1. Lineage (NCBI taxonomy): Eukaryota > Metazoa > Chordata > Amphibia > Anura > Hylidae > Phyllomedusa > Phyllomedusa bahiana. Next base: position 16,913 of record JAODAL010012042.1, on the reverse strand, counting down.
ATCTCTTTTTGTAACATCCACATGAGTTCCATGATTGACAATGCCGTGCAATGGTTGAAATCCTTGAACAACAGTTTGAGGGTGCCTGCTGCTGTGTGAGATGTGTGCACACTGCATATTTAGAAACCCGGATCCTGGATCTAAATAAGCAAGTGGCAACACTGATATCCATTGCCAAATTGGATGCAAATCTACTGCTCACTGAGCAACCACACGCAGGTGTAGATGCTGAGGAGGATGGCAGCATGTAGTTGGGAACTCCATTATTAGGTGCACAGACAGGGCAATCTGTCACAAAGACCGGGATCGTCGTACAGTATGTTGTTTACCTGAGGCCTGAGTTCGACTTATCGCGGATCGGGTTGACAGATTGCTGGGTGGGGCTGGTGAGAATCTAGCTGTCATGGTTCACATTGGCACCACGGACAAAGTTAGAGGTAGGTGGAGTGTCTTTAAAAATGATTTCAGGGACTTAGGCCAAAAGCTCAAGGCAAGGACCTCCAAGGTAATATTTTCAGAAATACTACGTGTTCCACGGGCCACACCAGAGAGGCAACAGGAAATTAGGTGAATTATGGCTCAAAAATTGGTGTAGCAAGAGGGATTTGGGTTTTTGGAGAACTGGGCTGACTTCTGTCTTGGCTACAGACTCTATGCTATGTATGGGCTGCACCTAGATGGTGAGTGTGCAGCTGTATTGGGAGACAAAATGGCCAGGAAGTTGGAGGAATATTTAAACTAGAGACTAGGGAGGAGGGTGGAGTGGAGGGAGGGGGTGTAACAATAGTTAAAGAGAACAGGAGTAAAGTAATAAAAACAGAAAAATCTCTAAATTGCAAGCTGACCAATGCCAGGAGTCTCACCAACAAAATAAATGAACTAGAATTATTAATTGCAGAAGAAAAATATGACATAGTGGGGATAACTGAGACATGGCTGGACGAGAGCTACGACTGTGCCGTTAACTTGCAAGGTTACAGTGTATTTAGAAGAGATCGTAAACACCGGATGGGGTGAGGTGTATGCCTCTATGTAAAATCCTGTCTGAAACCAATACTGCGGGAAGATATAGATACAGGAAATAAACATGTGGAGCCATTATGGGTATATATATATATGGGGGTAATAACAATAATATAATTCTAATAGGGGTCTGCTATAGGCCCCCAAATATAACAGAACCCATGGAAGATGTGCTCCTCAGGCAAATAGATGCGGTGGCTAATCCGAATGAGGTTGTTATTATGGGCGACTTAACTACCCAGACATAAAGGAAACAGGTTTTTGTCAATAATGAAATATAGTTAACTTTCCCAAATGGTGCCGGAACCGACTAGAGGAAAGGGACTTCTAGACTTAATATTCACTAACAGACCTGACAGAGCTCCCTGCTTAGGTAGACCCTAAACTGGGTCAAGTTGTTTAAAAATAGCACAACAAATAATAAATGGAAGATCTTTAAAAACATCTTAAGTGGCCACTGTAAGAGGTACAATACTATTTGGTTATAAAAGAATTAGAAACAGGAAAAACCCAATGTGGATCAACCGAGATGTAAAGGAGGCATTAAATAACAAAAAGAAAGTGTTTCAGCTACTAAAAAAGGAGGGCAATGCAGAGACAGTAACAAGCTATAAGGAAAAAATAAAAATATGCAAAATAATGATAAAGGCAGTAAAGCTGGAGACAGTAAAACATATTGCCATAGAAATTAAAACTAACCCCAAAATATTTTTAACTATATAAATAGTAAAAAGATTAAAAACAGAAAATGTTGGCCCTTTGAAAAAGTAGTGAAGGAGATATTGTGGAGGGCGATGAGGAAAAAGCAAACCTATTAAACATTTTTTTCTCCAATGTATTTACCTAGGAGGATGACCTTCTTGTTGGTGAACAGAGGGATGAGGTAAACTCCAACTTAAATATTTCTTGTCTAACCCAGGAAGAAGTGTGGCTCCGTCTTAAAAAGAATAAAATAGACAAATCACCAGATGGTATACACCCTTGTGTACCTAAGGGAGTTAAGTAAAGTCATAGATAGGCCCCTATTCTTTTTAACAATAACAATTTTTATTAAAAAATTCTTTGTAGACAGAAAACAGTTAGGGATAAAGAAAGTAAATAAGGGTAGGGTAATACAATAAACAACAGGGCTCAGCGAGCCTAAAGGAACAACAAACAATATTAACATGCATAAACAATACGTAAACAAATGCCAAGGTCACAAATCCGAAACTTCCATACCTCTTCTCTAAGGGGCCGGTAATCAGATTAGGTCATGGGTCAGGGGCGTGAGTCTCTGCTAATAGGAAGGAATGAACCACAAATAGACCAGCTCAAAACTAAACTGCTTGAAAGGGGAACGTGAGACCTTATAATAGACACTTAACAAAAATATCTAGAATCTGTCCATAGGTACCAAGCGCTCTTTGTCTTTATCACCAAGTGAGGTGGTAGGACTAGAGAAGTTTCACATTTGTATTGAAAGTTAACTCGATCTATAATCTCCTTTCTAGTTGGGGGTACTTGGGCTTTCCAATGTAAGGCTATGGAGAGTCTTGTAGCTATCAGAATATGCTGCAAGACTGTTCTGAAGGGGATGGGAAAATCATCTAAATACATGTCCAATATGGCTACAGTCGGAGTTAAAGGAATATGACAGTGGAAGATTTCATCCAGAAGTTCACTAATTCTAGGCCATAGTTCCTGGATAACTGGGCAGAACCACCACATATGGGAAAGAGTACCAGGTTGGCCACAACCTCTCCAACACAGCTTCGAATACGATGGAACACTATGAGCTAGTCAAGTTGGAAGCTGTCAGCCATATGTCCCAAGAGAAAGAGCAGTTAAATTCTTCCTCCCATTTTAGAATATAAAACTGTTTGGAATCTATTTCCTTGGATAACATAAGGATGCATATAATAGATAACCCTTTATCAAATCCTTTCTGATATAGCAGAAGCTTATGGAACGGGGAGTGTAATGAGGAGAGGTTAACCCATTTCCATGACTGGAGAGCGTGTCTGACTTGTAGGTATTGGTAAAAAAAAAAGTTCGGTAGATCGTAGGTCGATTTTAGTTCAGAAAAGGAGAGCAGAGACCCCTCTCTAAAAAGGTCGCTTATCATCGTAATACCTTTGGCCAACCATTTTGCTATTGGAAATGAGGGTATATTAACCTGCACAACTGAAATGGGACAGATTTCTTTTGTAATATGTACCCAATTTATAGGTATTACATATTTATGCCATACCTTAAAGGCATGTGCTAGGGACATTAGCTCCGGGTGGGGGACTTCAATTCCCAGACTGGCAGCCAGTAACATATCCTTAACCGAGAAGGGGGTTACCCAGGAATTCTCCAATTGCGACCAAACGTGAGAGTCTGGGGAGAGCCAAAAGACCTTTATGGGGTCTAACACTGAGGCAACATTGTAAGCAAGCAGTTGTGGTACTGACATTCCTCCATTTCTAGTAGGTAGATATAAATATTTTTTCTTGCACCTAGGTCTCTTTTTGTTCCACATAAATTGTAGTAGTTGAGATTGAAATTTATTGACTATATGAATGGGGAACAAAAAGGGTAGAGACCTGGCAACATACAAAAATCTCACCATCCACGACAGAGGGAGAGTATGCATTCTGCTAATTTCGGAGGAGAATTTTGATGCAAGACCACTCAAGTTAGTACTTATGGTTTGGTCAATAGAAAGATTTTTTACCCAAATAGGTGATATAATCTTGTGACCAAACAAAATTTAAGCTAGACAGTTTCCTTTGGATTTTCTCCGGGACGTGAAGTGGGAGGACCACTGACTTGGTCTGATTTAATTTATAATAAGAAAATTTAGGAATATTTATTTAGGATGTCAAGTAAGGCAGGTATGGAAGTGTCTGGTTTGGAGCAGATAATGAGCGTATCGTCTGCAAATAAACTAATTTAGTGATCTATATCTCCAATATTTATTCCACGAATAGCATTGGATTTTCTGATTAACTCCGCCAGGGGTTCCACACACAAAATATAAATTAAAGGGGATAATGGGCATCCTTGTCTCGTTCCGTTAGAATTCGAAAATGAATGCAACATAATCCCGGAAGAAGGACTTGGGAATCCTGTTGGACAATAAACTAAACTGTAGCAGCCAGTGTCAGGCAGCAGCTGCCAAGGCAAATAGGATTATCGGGTGTATTAAAAGGGGCATAGATGTACATGATGAGTGTAACGGGTTGGTGGATTCGCTGGACCACCGCAAGCGATGATAGTTAAGCCACGCCAGGGAGCGGAGTCTAAGTAGCCCCCGGTATTCACCAGAACTGCCCCAAAGCGGGATGGACTTGCTGTGGCGTGAGGCTACCAGGTCGCTACCCCTGACATGACTTGCTTGCGATGGCGGCCGGGGTAATGTGTGGTACAGAGTCGTAATCCAGAGACGTAGTCGGGGACAGGCAGGAGGTCAGGACGGGCAGCAGAGGTTCGAGGTCAGAGACGGGCAGACGGACAGGGCAGGCAGCAAACAGGCAAGGTCAGGAAACGTAGCGGAACGGACTGGTACACGGGTAATCAATACGGAACTCCAAACTCTCTCTAGACAAGGTAACACACACCAATGATCTGGCAGAGAGTGTAGGGGGCATGTACAATATATAGGACCAGCGGCCGGCAATTAGCAAATTACCGGCGTGCTGGCCCTTTAAATCCAGACCAGTCGTCGCGTGTGCGCCCTAAGCAGCGGGTACCCCACACCCCCTTTAGGTCTCCCCATCTTTTTACGGAATTTGGAGAGGAGGTCAGACGACAGATTGGCCTCAGGTTCCCACGAATGCTCCTCTGGCCCGAACCCCTTCCAGTCAATAAGAAAGAACCGCTTCCCTCTCACTGTTTTTTCCGCCAACACCTCCTTGACCTCAAAGATGCTATCAGAGTTGGCCACAGGAGAAGGAAAAACAGATCCATGGGAGAAGCGGTTCAGTACCACCGGCTTGAGGAGAGAGACATGGAAGGCATTCGGGACCCGCAGAGTAGGAGGCAAGCGGAGCTTGTAGGACACTGGGTTCAGTTGCCGAAGAACAAAAGGGCCCAAATACTTAGGGCCTAACTTATAACTGGGCACCTTGAAACGAATATATTTAGCGGACAACCAAACTCTATCACCCGGCTTAAATAGGGGCGGAGGTCTACGGTACCTGTCGGCCTGGACTTTGGTGCGAGCAGAGGCCCATAGAAGGGCCTGTCGTGTGACTTGCCAGAGTGCCTTGATATCACTTACTTGGGCATCCACGGCAGGAACATGACACAAGGTAGCCGGAGAGGCGGGCGGGGATGTAGCCCAAACACAATAAAAAAAGGGAGAGGCTCCAGCGGATTCCGAGTCTAGAGAATTATTCGAGAATTCCGTCCAGGGAAGGAGGTTAGACCAGTTATCCTGAAGGGCGGATAAAAAATGTCGCAGGTTGGGACCTAAAACTTTGTTGACCCTCTCTACCTGCCAATTAGTTTGAGGGTGGTATGCAGACGAGAAGTCTAGCTGAACCTGCAACTGACCACACAGAGCCAGCCAGAATTTCGAGACAAACTGGCCCCCCCTATCCGAGACGATATGCAATGGGAGCCCGTGAAACCGAAAGATGTGGTGAAAGAAGTGCTGGGCCAGCTTGGGGGGAGAAGGTAACCCGGGCAGAGGAACAAGGTGAGCCATCTTTGAGAATCTATCAGTCACCACTCAAATGACCGTGTTTCCAGAAGAGACCAGGAGGTCAGTAACAACGTCCATGGCAACATGGGACCAAGGTCTTTCAGGGACAGGGAGAGGCTGAAGAAGAACCGCGGGTCTGAGACGAGGGACTTTATTACGGGCACAGGAGGTACAAGCCAGGACAAAGTCTCTAACATCTTGAGCTAGGGTGGGCCACCAATAGTAGCGAGAGCTTATTTGCAGGGACTTGTGGACTCCAGGATGACCAGCTGTTCGTGAGGAATGTCCCCACTTCAGGATACGAGGCCGCTTGGCAGGACGTACGAAGGTCTTCCCAGGAGGTAGATGTTAAAGATCCACGGGGACCGTCGTGAGGAGACGTTCTGGAGGAATAATGTGCTGCAGTGGCCGCTCTAGGCCCACAGTGTCCGAGGATCTAGAGATGGCGTCCGCCCTGACGTTCTTCTCAGCTGGCCGAAAGTGAAGGAGGAAATTAAAGCAGGCGAAAAAGAGCGACCACCTGGCTTGTCGAGGATTCAATCGTTGAGCAGACTGGAGATAAAGGAGATTTTTGTGATCGGTGAAGATCTCGATGGGATGGCGAGCCCCCCTCCAGCAAGTGCCGCTATTCTTCTAGGGCTAACTTTATGGCCAGTAGTTCGCGATCACCGATCGTGTAATTTCGTTCACCTGGAGTGAAGGTCTTGGAAAAGAAGCCGCAAGTACGCATTCTCCCAGAGGAGGACTTCTGAAGGAGGACAGCGCAGGCACCTACTGAGGAGGCGTCCACTTCTAGGACAAATGGACGCTGCGGGTCCGGGTGAGACAGAACAGGAGCAGAAGCGAATGCTGCTTTAAGACGATCAAAGGCTTCTTGGGCTTCTGGAGGCCAGGATTTGGGGTTAGCATTCTTCTTCGTAAGGGCCACCAGCGTGGAGAAGTGCGGGACGAACTGTCTAATAGTTTGCGAACCCCAAAAAACGCTGGATGGACCGGAGACCCACTGGTCGAGACCACTGCAAGACCGCTGAAAGTTTAGAGGGATCCATCTGGAGACCTTGATCCGAGACGATGTACCCTAGGAAGGGCAACAAGGTGCATTCAAACAAGCATTTCTCCAGTTTGGCATATAACTGGTGGCTACGGAGACGTCTGAGCACCTGGCGGACGTGGTGGCGGTGAGTCTCTAGATCCGGAGAGAAGATTAAAATGTCGTCTAGATAGACAATAACACAAACGTAGAGAAGGTCACGGAAGATCACGTTGACGAAGTTCTGGAACACCGCTGGAGCGTTGCAGAGGTCAAATGGCATGACGAGATATTCGAAGTGGCCATCTCAGGTATTAAAGGCCGTATTCCATTCGTCGCCTTCACGGATACGAATCAAGTTGTATGCTCCGCGTAAATCCAACTGGAAAAAAAATTTGCGCCACGCAGGCGATCAAAAAGCTCTGAGATCAGAGGCAAGGGGTATCGATTTTTTATGGTGATTTTATTGAGTCCCTGATAATAGATACAGGGCCGGAGAGTTCCATCTTTCTTTTCGACAAAGAAGAAACCGGCCCCCGCAGGCGAAGAAGACTTGCGTATAAAGCCTTTACAGACGTTCTCTTGGACATATTCCGACATCGCCTTGGTCTCCGGGACAGAAAGAGGGTAGACTGTCTCGGGTAGGAGTACTACCGGGTTGAAGGTCAATAGGACAGTCGAATGGCCGGTGCTGAGGAAGAGTTTCGGCCTGTCTTTCGGAAAAGACGACGGCTAGATCCTGGTAAGGAGTGGGCAGACCTGCCAGAGGCTTCGTAGGCCTTACAGAGGTGGGCCGTAGAGCTGGCCGGAGTACAGGAAGGCATCGCGAGTGCCACGCGGGGCCCCAACGGATAATCTCGCCCATGTTCCAGTCTAGGGTCGGAGCATGGTCTTGCAACCATGGGAGGCCCAGGAGAATTTCAGAAGAGGAGCGAGGTGGTACGAGAAGTTTCAGAGTCTCCTTGTGTAGGGCGCCTATCTGCAAGGTGAGGTGTGCAGTGCAGAACCGAATAGCGTCCTTTAAGCATTCGCCACTGACGGAGGAGACGAACATGGGTTTCTGCAGAGGGGTCACCGGGATATGAAATTTGGACACCAGCGCGTGGCTGACAAAATTTCCAGTGGACCCCGAATCAAGGAAGGCGGAGGCTTGAAAGGTGCTGTGCAGCGAAATTTCACAGAGTACGCGAATGGTCAGATGAGGAGAGGCCGCACTGACACCTAGGGATGCCTCTCCTGCGAGCCCTAGGTGCGAGAGTTTCCTGGGCGCACTGAACGGTCCCCAATGAAGTGGCCAGAATCGCCACAGTAGAAGCACAGCTGCCTCTGACGACGCTGTGAGTGTTCCTCCTGGGTCAAGTGGGCTCTCTCGACCTGCATGGGTTCGTCCTCAGGAACCGTTGGCGGAGGAAGTGGCGGTCGTTGGAAAACGGGAGCCAGAGGAGGTAGCCGGCTTGGTCGGGCGACCTCCCATTGGAGGTGGAGCTCTTGTTGTCTCTCAGCAAACCATATGTCAATTTGGGTGGCCAACCGAATCACTTCGTCCAGAGCGGATGGCAGGTCCCAACCAGCGAGCTCGTCTTTAATACGCCCAGAAAGGCCTTGCCAGAAAGTCGCCACCAAAGCCTCATTATTCCAGTCCAGCTTAGAGGCTAGGGTGTGGAACTGCATGGAGTACTGACCCACAGTAGAGTCGCCCTGACGGAGACGTACCAGAGCTGCAGCAGCGGAGAAAGTGCGGCCAGGTTCCTCGAAGACGGTGCAGAACCCCTGGAGGAAGGTTTGCAGTTTTGCCGTCAACTGATCTCCTCGGTCCCATAGCGGATTGGCCCAGGCCAAGGCTTCCCCCGATAAGAGGCTAATTATGAAGGCCACCTTAGCCCGCTCGGTAGGGAATTGATGCCCTAGCATCTCAATGGGGATGGAGCATTGACTGATGAAGCCACGGCACTTCTTGGGGTCTCCATCATAGCGTAAGGGGAGCGGCAGATGCAGAGAAGGTCCTGGTGCAGGAGCAGGTACTGTAGAGCCATGGCTGCAGGAGCAACTGGTGCTTGGCGTGGCGGCAGCAGCCACAGGTGGAGGTAGACGGGCCGCAAGGTACTGCATCATGGCCGCGAGCTGGTCAATACGCTGGCTCTGCTGGGCGACGGCCATCGTGACGTCCCGAAGCTCGGGCAAAGGTACCCTGGCGTAATCCATGGCCAGTTTGTACTGTAACGGGTTGGTGAATTCGCTGGACCCCCGCAAGCGATGATAGTTAAGCCACACCAGGGAGCGGAGTCTAACTAGCCCCCGGTATTCACCAGAGCCCGCACAAAGCGGGATGGACTTGCTGCGGCGTGAGGCTACGAGGTTGCTACCCCTGACGTGACTTGCTTGCGATGGCGGCCGGGGTAATGCGTGGTACAGAGTCGTAATCGAGAGACTTAGTCGGGGACAGGCAGGAGGTCAGGACGGGCGGCAAACAGGCAAGGTCAGGAAACGTAGCGGAACGGACTGGTACACGGGTAATCAATACGGAACTCCAAACTCTCTCAAGACAAACTAACGCACACCAACAATCTGGCAGAGAGTGCAGGGGGCGTGTACAATATATAGGACCAGCGGCCAGCAATTAGCAAATTAGCTGGCCCTTTAAATACAGACCAGCCGTCGCGTGCGCGCCCTAAGCAGCGGGTACGCGCGCGGTGGCCGGCACAGGCAGGAGCAGGGAACACAGGAGCGTGGACGGGTAAATAACCTGGCGCCGGAGCCTGGGAAGAAAGGGGATGGTCGTGGACGGCCGCGGCACCCGTGCCAGACCCCCTGCGGGCAGGGGGTGGCAGCACCCGTGCCGGACCCCTGCAGGCAGGGGGGCGGCCGCGGGGGGGCGACGGCACCCGCGCCAGCCCCCCATGACAATGAGAACATTATTCTCCGATTATACAAGTCGCTGGTTAGACCACACATGGAATACTGTCTACAGTTTTTGGCACCAGTGCACAGGAAAGACATTGTAGAGCTTGAACAGGTACAAAAGCGGGCAACAAAAATAATAAAAGGACTGGGTGGACTGCAATACCCAGAAAGATTAGCAAGAATAGGGTTATTTAGTTTAGTGAAAAGATGGCTTCGGGGAGACATAATAAATATGTTTAAATATATTAAAGGTCAATATAGAGATCTCTCTCAAGATCTACTTATACCCAGGACTGTATCCAGAAAAAGGGGCATCCTCTTTGTCTTGAGGAAAGGAAGTTTCTACATAAACATAGAAAGGGATTCTTTACTGTAAGAGCAGTGAGACTGTAGAACTCTCTGCCTGAGGAAATTGTCATGGTGAATTCAATAACAAAGTTCAAAAAGGGTCTGGATGCATTTCTAGAGCGTAATAATAGTGACTAGGATTCGAGAGAATGGTCGTTGATCTAGAACCCTGCGAAGCCCTAAGCAAAGGGGGACTATGAATTTGGGAGGGGGGAACCTAGAGCTCCCACATAGTCTGGGAGTTTTGGCTGTATAGCTGTAAGTATTTAAGCTGATGGTTTTAGTGTATGCATAGTATATTTATTGTAAGTAATTTGAGTAAAGGGAATAGGTTTTGAGAGGGCAGCTTGATGTCCCTGCATTGTGCTTAAGCTCCTGTCTGTGTAGTTTATAGGTATGAGCAGGAGGGGTTGTGTTATGAGAGGGAAGAGTGTGTGGATGGGGAAGAATTACTGTGAGGAGGGGGGGTTAGGTATAGATATAACTTCCGGTCTTCTCTTCCTACTTCCTCTTTTCTCTCACCAAGAAGCAAGGAAAGATGTGTCTGCAGCCTCAGGGAAGTACAAAGCACAGTGACCCCCTCACATCACACATGACGGGGGTTTCACTCACCTCATACAAGATACAGTAGTGAAGTATAAGCTGCTGTATTGTATATTGTATTATTACATAGGAATTCATGTAGCACATGAGGGATGTATCTGCTCCCTCATGCTGCAGGCTTGCCTGCTGTTTGTGAGCATGTATCTGTGCATTCAGTTTTTCTGAGCTCTCTGTGGTAGAGCTGTGAGATCACATGTGCTGTGAATAACTGGTGAGAGAAGGGCAGCCTGATGGGAAGAGGGGTTTTCAGTGTGGAGGCTGCAGTGACTGTACAGTACAATCCTGTCAGTGCTGGATGCTGACCCTGTGCTGGATTTAACTATTGCTGGGTGTAGGGTCTTAGTTCTCCCTCTGTATACAGAGGCTGGAGATCTGTAATAGTTCTCCTTCACAGTGCTATATACTGAGCCCAGGCTATCACAGGAATGTATACTGACCCTGCTATGTATGGGGCATTATTCCCCTGCTTAGTATGGTGGTTAGTGATATCAGAGCAGGTGAATTCTACATTAGGACTACAAACAGACCCTGCTATGTACAGGGCTTTATTTTCCCCTCTTAGAATTATGGTTGAGTGATTGATATATAACCTTTATCTCAGGGCGGTATTGTGACCCTGCTATGTACATGGTATCAGCCCCCCCCCACCCCATTCCTCTACATGGATTCTGGTCTTTACCAGATCTCTCTCTTACCACTGTTGATATATATTTCATGGGTTATGCTGACTCTAGAGTCTCTTTTGTGCTGTATATATTAACCCTGCTGATCATTATTAACCCTGGTGAAGATGGTTGATAGGGGTCCTTGAAGTTGGTGGATAATATTTTGGGTTTTTTATCACAGTGATGGTCCCCATGGTTTGGTCTGGCGTCTATGGTGAGGCTCATGCAGGGTGAGGTCCCGGCGAGCCAATGTTTAACTTTGCCAGTCAGGAGCAGTCAACGCCAATATATCAAAAAATCATAATAGAACAAGGTAGTAAACCAAAATTCTAACCAACACCAATATATAAAAAACTACCAAAAATACATATATACAAAACTTTTTTATTAATTTCAAAATTAATAAATTGTGTGAAGAAACGCACGTTGGGGTCTGTCTGTGCCTCCTCTGGGTGGGTATGCGCTCTTACTATGGGTGATTATATGGTAACATATCATTGATTGTTTGTATATTTATATGTATATTTGGTTATATACTATGTTATTTATTTGACATGATTATGCACCTTATGTATACCACCTAGTGTGGGGTTGTATCTTTGTGGCACCACCATTTTTAGCTATATGTATTTGGTCTTTGCATTTTTGTGTTTTTATTATACATTTGGAAATTAATAAAAAGTTTTGTATATATGTATTTTTTTATTTTTGGTAGTTTTTTATATATATTGGTGTCAGTCAGGAGCAGTGCCAGACATGCAGAGAGAGCATCAGTGGAGTCCATGGGGCTTGGTACGGCAAGGTCCCAGTGTGTGCTGGATGCCGTCCACGGGTGGCTTTGGGCTGGCCCTGCAGCGTCAAGAGAGACCCCAGAAGTTACAGCAGACCAGCTCCGGGACAGCGGAAAAGGGCAGCAGGGCACCTGCATACTGGCAATTGTGGCTTATGGTTCCTCTGAGCCAGTGGTGAAAGCGGCTAGAGGTAAAGTGTTCAGAGTATTGATATAAGGGGACAGATCTTTGTAGCTTCAAGGACCTCCTTCCCCTTCTGGTTGCATACTAACCCTGCTGGAATCAGACGAGTAAGGGGTCTTTGGAGTTGGAGATTAACTTTGGTGTTGTGGGGTTTCATTATAGTGATGCCCCCCCCCCTCCTCCCAGTTTTGGTGGGGTCTGGTGCTTATGGGGAGGCTCGTGCTGGGTGGTGTCCCGGCGAGCTGCTGGTTAACATTGCCACGATGGTGGTTTCTGGTTCCTCTGAGCCTGTGGTGAAATCGGCTAGTGGTAAGGTGTTCAGAGCATTGATATAAATCAACATATCTTTTTAGCTTCAAAGACCTCCTTCCCCTTCAGTTTGGCATACTAATCCTGTTGTACTAAGGTTCTCAGGGGGTCCTTGGAGGGTCTGGCGATTATGGTAAGGCTCCAAGAGCTGGAAAAAAAAAAGAAAAAATTGGTGAGGTAGTCGTCCGGGTATGATTCCCTCAAGGGTTGACTGTTTTGAAGAGATCTGGCGGAGGTGGGCTCTTTCAGGCTGGTATCCCTGGGAGCAAAAATGGTTGAGCCAGCCAGGCTGGCTTTTGGGGCCCCCGAGCCAGTGGAGTGCGGCTGGGGGTAATGGTGTTTTTTTCCCTCCGGGGAGTTGGTCGCCAGGTCTCTTAGTACCACAATTGTGGCTTATGTTGACGCGATCTGGCGAGGTAGGCTCTTCCTGGCTGGTATCCCTGGAGAGCAAAAAATGGTGGACCCAGCAAGGCTGGCTTTTGGGGCCTCCGAGCCAGTGGAGTACGGCTGGGGGTAATGGTGTTTTTCCAACCCTTATGGGTGTTTTGATCGCCGGGTCGCTTAGTGCCATGATTGGGGTTTATGGTGCCTCGGACAAGGCTATCGGCTATCACATAGAGACTTGTATCGGTTATACAGCTATGCAACCAATCGGAAGAACGGGTAGCATCAAGATTGGCACCCTGACTGCGCCATGTCATTAAGCGATTATAAACGATAAGAGAGTAACAGCAAGCAAATGTGTACAACAGTGGGACGACGCTGTTTTAATTGGGGGATTGCTCCCCGGAGCACCGTGTTGGTCTCTCTCAATGGTGTCCTTGGGTCTGGTGATAACGGCCGAGGGCTGGAGAGGAATCTGGGTGCCCTTGAGTCCAATCTGTCTGGCTAGGGTTGAAGGTTATGAGTAGTGTTGAGCGATTATAAATCGACAAAGTTGAAATCGCCATTGTTTTTACGTTGATCGGAGTTTTCCGATCACGCGATAATTTAGGTGAGAATCTGCGCATAATCTATTACCATCGCGCCATTTTCGTCGCTTCCTGTCATTTTGGCGGCCAGAAAATCAGTTTAGAGAATAGAGCAGGGTGAGCTGGGTGTGCGACGTCATGACTGTGATGTGTATGGTTGTGATTGGCTGGAAAAATCACATGACCTCGTTTTACATAGAACAGCCCTTCCTGTTCAGCATCAGTGTGTCTCATAAGAGCAGGATGTGTAGTCAGCTTTCTCCTCAATATATCTCGACACAGTTCTCTTTGTTCACACAGACAACTATGCTTTTAGCTGTGAACATTAGAACATAGGTAGATTAGAGAATTTTAGTTTTTAGTTAGTTAGGCTGAGACTTTGAAAGAAGCATCTGTACAGCCGCAGGGGGAGAGAAGGGGGGAGGGGGGACACGGTCGCACACAGACAGACAGGCAGGCTTTTGAAAGGAGAGTGTATATTGTGCAGTCCAGACTGCTTTGACCTTGCATTGAAATGGCTTTTTATTACCAGTTTTTGGCCAGTTTTTGATGAAATAGTACCTTGTATTTTGTGCAGCCTGTACTTATATTAGGATACAGAACTTTTCTAGTAACTGCAGGTGTATTTCATAGGTGCAAAAACCACCTTTTATTATCTGTACACAATTTAATTAGTTTTTTTTTCACTTTGGCGTAGGCCATTTTTGTTGAAAGACCCATCTTGTACTTAAATTTGAATACAGAAATGTTGTAGTTACTGTTGGTGTATTTCATTGGTGCAAAAACCACCGTTTGTTATCCATATAACTTTTAAATAGCTGTATTGCATGTGGTACGGCCCTAGTTTTTTTCAAATAGCCACTTTTTTTAGCAACTGTTCTCATTTGTCATTGCTGCAAAAAACGCAATTTCTCATCCGTGTAACTTCTGAATAGTTTTCTTGCGCTCATTGAATCTCAGTTTGGCGCAGATAGCGCACTTGTATGATAGTTTGTTGAAAACTATCAATTCTAAGTCCTACTGGGCAGTTGTAAATCCCTGGGACTGAAGGAAGAACACTGTTGATTTTGTCTTATGGTTCTTCCACCAGACCACATTTCACAGGTATTCGCTAGAAACATTTCAGTTTCTAATCCTAGTTGGCTGTAGGAAATTAGAAGGTTTTAAGAATAGCTGTGATTTGCCGTCTTTTAATAAGAGACTTTCAAAAACTCTTCCATACCTTCTTTTTTTTTTTAACATGAGTAACTTTACTTCAACAGAAACGATATAATAATACAGTGGGCACCCCCAGCGGCAGGGGCCCCGGATAAAAAAAATATGACAGAAATAAAACTTATAAAACTTTACAAAACATGAAAAAGGGAAAACCCAGAAACCACAAGGGTTTAATCACCAAATCCGTTTTCCTGAAGCCATGGGGGTTTTTCCGGGGGTGACAATCCTGGACCCATGTGCCCCACACAGTGCCATTACTTGGTTTTTTGGGCCTCAGGGACCCGGCTGGGGCTGGTACATGGTTAGGGGGGTCCTTGGTCAGAGGGCGAATCCCTGGTTGGGCCTGGCCCCCCTGATGCCCCATCTGGGGGCGGGTTTTCCCTGTCAGAATTGGGACCCCACCTTGCCAGTCGTCTTTCAGCTTTTGACATGTAGAAGCTGCGGTCCTCCCATTATCTTTCAGAAGGAGCATGGGGAAAGTCGAGTCCCCTTGGGGGGGTCAGGGTCTCGGGGGTTTTTGGGCCCGGGGTTCCAGGTGGAGGGGGGGAAAACCCTGTCCCCTTGTTTTGGGAGCATTTTTTCGGAGCTGGCTTGGCAGGTATTGGCCTGGGGGGGAAGGTGCCGGATCTGCAGATGTCCTTGGCGCTGGCACCATCAGGTTCTCCCGGAGGATGGGGGGGCATTTAGGGCCCCGGTAACTCTCCACATGTCAAAAATTTTCCTGGATTTTTCTGCGTCTGGGTCCCCTTTCCCTACCCTTTTTAAATTTTAAATGTTTTAAATTTTTAATTTTTATTTTAAATCTAGCAATCCCTGTAGTAGACAACCCTTTAATACCATAAAAAAAGAGAGAAAACAAAGACTGGTGGTTTCCCATCCTATTTTAAAAAATATGTTTTCTAGAATTAAACACTAAAAAACTTGCTGTCAAGATAGCTAAACCAAAAAAAATCCCCGAATTGTACAAGGGAGGTACAGGAAGACTTGAACAGAGGGGTTACCCGGGAAGGTATAGTCAATGTCCATTCAACTAAAATGGGGTTGACAACCCCTTTTTCCGGCAGTTTTAAATCTGTGGGTCATGCAAAGAGGGCGAATTGATTCAACAAGGGGAATTCTTTAGAATTTCAGGAAAACTTCGGTTGGACGAAGCGAATTTTGGGGTACTTGGGGAACAATGTGCTTTTGATTGAAAAAAATGGCTCGCCATGCCTAAATGGGGCAAAGCACCTGGGAGGAAGAAGGGCATAGCCCGACATGTGCAGAGATGAAACCAATCAGAGCCCGGGGGTTTGTGACGCACCCCACAATATAAAACCGACGCGCCGCTGGGGCCCCACTCCCCACGTATGATGGGGAAGGGCGCTGCGGGGGATGCGCTTTTTTGAAGAAAGTTTTTTTTCAGCTTTTCGTGGGGGGCTCACTTGTCTCAGAGACTGTTTTCCCGAATGCTATTTCTATTTTTGGGGTATTGGATCGAAATCCCTTGGCGTCCACTGCGCTGCATTAATTCAAATCCAAGTGGGATTAAGCCCTTTCCTTTTTTATTCAATTAAAGAAACAGCTTTTTCAATACAAATCCCCTTCATTTTTTGCTGCTGAAAATTTATTTCGCAATTTTTCTCCAGGGGGGAATTAAGCGTTGTTTTGCTGGTGTGCTGCAAAAATAAACCGACTTTTTTAACGCCAAAATATATATTTTTTTTTTGGGACCAAATTCACAAGCAAAGGCTAATTAAACTGTATTCTTGTTGTGTGGCGTAAAAACACGCAAATTGTAACACCTACAAAGCTACTAGTTTGTGCGGCTCAATTCTTTGGCCAAATTTAAAACCAGGGGTTAATTAAGCGTTGTTTTGGTGGTGGGGTGACAAAAATAAAAAGTCATTTTGAAAGCCAAAAATAAATATATTTTTTTGGTATGCTAATACACAAGCAAAGGCAAATTAAAAACTGATTCTTTTTTGTTTGGGGAGAAAAAAAGAATTTTAAAAAACGTACTAGTTTGTGCGGCTCAATTCTATTGCGCAATTTCACCAGGGGTTAATTAAGCGTTTGGGTTTTTTTGCTGTGCTACAAAAAAAACCGCTTTTTCAACGCCAAATATATATATTTTTTTTTTGGGGAGCCAATTCACAAACAAAGGCTAATTACAACGATTCTTGTTGTGTGGCGAGAAAACACCATGAAACCACG